>JAIGNY010002181.1:0-23240 GCA_020152595.1 Chiridota heheva
CAGTCCCAATTTCTAGAAGTTTGAGAAATTCAAGATTGTGTATAAGTAAATTGTGGTGGGAAAAATGTATCTTATTAAATTTGAAAGCCAGTTCATGGTAACAATAATATGTATTACGCAATACAGGTTCGTTTAATATTTGAGTGGATTTGGTGCTTTACATGTATGTATTTGTGCTTTCGAAATGGATGTTCCTTCGATTAGGGACATCGTGTGGGATGCCATGTGGGACAACAAGGTTGAATGCCATGTGGGACAAGGTTGGGATGCCATGTGGGGCATACATTAGGGTGGGATTCCATGTGGGACATAGATATGAACACAGGGTGGAGATGACATTTGAGACATATGGATGGAAGCCATGTAGGATATAAGGTGCCATGTGTGTCGTAGGGAGGGGTGGCACATAGCGAGGGATGCCATGTGTAACAAAGGGTGGTATATCATGTGAGACAGGTATGGATGTCATATGGAACATCTAGGAGAACCGGATGCCATATTAGAGATAGAAAGAAGCGAAATTTGGGACATAGGGAGGGATTACATGTGGGACATAGGGAGGGACTCTATGTGTGACATAACGAGGGATGACATGTGGGACATAGGGTGGGATGCCACATGTATATAACAATATTGAATTGAACCTAAACGATAAATACTGTCGTGGCTCGCATACTGATTCAAATTGACACACATATTACAAGTCCAATTATAAATACATTCCACTATCCACCTTACCTATGTCCCATCTGACATCCCACCCTATATCCCACATATTATTCCACCCCAGTTTCACATGACATCCATCTCTATGATACCCCATATGGCAGCTCTACCCATGTGCCACATGTTATTCCTCCTTATGCACTACATGAAATCCCTTCCTTTGTCCCACGTGGCATCCCTCTCATGTCCAACCCTCCTATGTTCCACATGGCATCCATCTCTATGTCCCACATGGCATCTCATCCTAAAGATGTACCAAATGGCATCTCATGCACTCATATGTCCCATATGCCATCCCACCCTATGTACCACACGGCATCCTTTCCTGTGCCCACATGTTATCCATTGATGACATCCATCTCTATGCCACATGGCATATCTATCCATGTGCCACATGCCATTCCTCCATATGCCCACATTCCTATGTTCCACATGGCATCTATCTCTATGTTCCGCATGGCATCCATCTCTATGTCCCACATGGAATGTCACAAGGCCATTATGGGGTAGAATTAACACAGAGAAAGCTTTGCTTTACATATGATCAGACCGTACCGCGCTGATTGTTATTATCACTTGACCTGACCCCACAATCAGTTCCGGGCATGCGTGTTCGTACCATGAACTGGCTTATTTCAATTGATTTAGTTTCTTCAAATTTGGTATCAATTTAACATGAAAGTATAATTTATCATGTTACCAAAATTATGGTACAATTCTTGGTCCTTATCTTATTGTTATGCTAGCGGCGTGGCGCATACTGTTTTACCGTACAAATTAGCAAGATTTGGTGAGCTTGCTATTAGAAATAAAACTCTTGATCGAGGGCTTCTCTCGGATTGTTAGAGTAATGTTATTTCGATTCTTGGTCCTACAATTTTCCTAATAAGCATTCTACCCGCCTCTGCGGTCAGTATGGTTAATCATTATAAATATTCAATATTCATGGCAGTTATTTACCTGATTTATGAGATTGTAGGTACACCGTACATCCCAGAGTAAAGAGCACGGTTACTGGCAATTTTCTTTGAAATAGGAAACCGTGCAATTTTACTTCATTTATAACAACAATGTTGTTGGAGGTATAGCGCTTTAGTTTCTTATCTCTCAAAACCAACAGTTTCATTATACTCGGCAAACTCAAATCACCTACAAACAGACAAATAACTTGCGGTGTACCCAAAGGTTCTATGTTAGGGCCCCTTTTTCTCACACATACATAAATGGTATCATGAATGCTACTGTGAACATATATACACAGAGTGACTCGTGTGGGACTATATGCCTACTCAGTATTTTTAACTTTTATAAATATCAATAAGTAATTTCCAGAATAATCAAAACTTGCTTCCTTTTAAGGTTCAGCACTTTGTTTGTTATGATCAATGATATTCATATTAATGACAGCTTGATATTTTACGTCCCGCTTTATCAGTATATACGCATTGCATTCTTGTCATATCTATTGTTTTGACTTTTATTTGTATAAACTTGTAGTACTATAATCATATCTACATTTGATTTACACCATATTGATATCTTTCTTGCACTGTATAATTTATGAAAGTCTTTTAAAAAAATGTAATGGAACGAATAAACCTTTACTACGCAAATACATTTGTACGCATGACACTTGTTTGATGTATGGGCCTGATGGACATTACACTTTATTGACCGGGCGATCACGCCGATTACCTATTACCCACGGTGGCAGGGGGCCAGGGGGAAACTCGCCAAGTGCTCAAGAGGTGCGAAAATTCCGAGCTTTTAAGCCCTGGGAAAATCTATGTGTTGATCAATAGCTTCTTCTAGTTGCGCATAATATTCCATTTTTGTAGTCTAAAAGCCCTGAATTTTCCACAGAAAAATGTATGTAAACTTCACCCAGAACCCAACCATTGACACACAAGAGGGCCCCTGGATTTTGCGCCTGGGCAATAGAAGATGCATGAAGATAGCTCGTCAGCAATATTTGATATTTTATTGAATACAGCTGGTAGAAGCTTTTCGAGAGGGCGCCGAATGCTCACAGGGGCACAAAAAATGTCCTGAGAATTTATTCTTATATACTTTCTATTCTCAACGCTGTAAATGTTTTCTCTCAAAGTTTATTCTTACATCAAAAACATGGAAAGCATCCCTATAGATCCCAACTAAAGGCACGGTAGAATTGACACAATTTAAACAATCTTCTGCTACCTAAATCAAGCCAAACAACACCTACAAGGACGTCGACCCTGAATTAAGCAATTTTCTGCTACCAAAATCGCAAGAAATGCAGGGATTCCGGGGGCTTCGCCTCAGCGCCCCAACCTGCAGATTCACCCTATAGATTTGACACATTTGACAGTCCGGTAGTATGCCTATTAATGGGAACATAAATGTTCCTATTAATGGAAACATTTTGCTACATGGAAGTTGCCATTTTGTGATATTTCCCATGATCCTTTGCTATCCTAACGTGAAAGCCTTATGCAATGTTACATTTTTCAAATTTGAAATACGTCTGGAAAAAAACATTTTCTTTCGCCAGGGGAAACTTAAAACTTATGAAAAACCTTTATTACTGTCATGGCTACAACTTTTCCACTCCCATTTGATATGTTCACCATGCCGTTTTCAAAATATCAGATAAAATAGACAATAGAGCTAGGCTTTTAGACGCGAAACGGCCATTTTGAAAATTTAAATGTTTTTCAACACAATGAATTTTGATGTTTTAAGTACATAAATTAGAAACTATGACATTTTATCGCAACATGTGAATAATATGGCTGCATGACTTCAATATTCTCGTGTTTTATAAATGTTCCTAATTAATAGGCATGCTTCCGGATTGTTTGAAAGCCCATATCTGCTATCAAAACAACAAGAAACGTAGGGCTTCCCGCGAAACTTGGGTCTCTACCGCTTCTTCGCGGCCTTGGCTCCTATATCATGCCTAGATTTCAATTTTCAGGAAATTTTCTTCATTTTGCGGAAATATTCTCAATTTTTGGGATGTTTTTTCTTTCAATCATCGGTTATGACATTTTTGGCATTTTCGGGAAATTTTCTTTGTCCTTATATTTAAAACAATGGTTTAAAGCAATTTCCTAAACGGTGCCATATAAAAGGTGCATGCCAATTTAGATCTGTGCCCGTTTTACCTAAGAGAAGTATGCGCAAAAATCCCTGCATATTTTAAAAAGTGTAATCATTCCGTTCACTGTCAGACTGTCTGACTGTACATGCTTCGATCTTGTTATCGAGAGATATGAGAGTGGGCCCGACTGATGGAGACCTGGAGATGCAGACAGCTATCAAGGACCTGTTAGAATATTCAGTGGCAGATAGGCTGCATGGGCTTAAGCCCAAGGCTCGGGGTCTTGAGGGCCTGCCAATATTAGGTTTAAAAAAATAAAATGCATGCTCTAAAAATCATCTTTGAAAAAGTATAAGCCAGAGAAAAAAAAAAATCAAAATTGCACGGTAGACGATGCAAAACATGCAAGAAGAGTAAGTTAACTTTATAGGGTTATCATATCCCGAGATTCAACTTCATAAGAAGTTTTCAGTAAAAGTGATAAGGGTCCGGTCATACAGAATCGACCTAAGGCCCATAAATGCCTAATCCGCCACTAAGTATAAAAATAAAAAAGAAATCTGTATTCAAAAGAGTTTGGCTCAATAGTTTTTTATTCAGGGCTTTCGAGATACGAAATAAATTTGATAAGTTTTTAGTTTAGGTAGATCCTTAACTCTGTCTTAACTTCAGTTAATAATAATGATAACAAAATATATCCCTGCTAGAATTTTATCGGAGGAGAGTATTTGCTGCCCCTCTTTGTAGCATAATGACAGAAAAAAAACATTAATCTAGCTTCAAAATTGATTTATAAAATTCATATAACCTGGCAACCTGGGTCGACCATTTTCCACTCGGAGAAAAAAACGCTCCTACCCTCCTCCTTCCATCCACGCCCACCCCTTCCTTCTACCTCATCCTCATCCACCAACACCTCCGGACCCTCTAACCACCATGTTGCATCCCTCCTCTACCCAGGGGTAAGCCCTTTCACTACGAACAAACCCCCAAAAGATCTCAACTCTCATAAGACCATGTAAAATAACAAGAGACAACCCACAAAACATCCACAGACCCCCAATCAAGCGTCACAGACCACACCAACTTCCGCATCTTTACCCTCTACCTCCCACCTCTCAAAGCAAAAAACCCAACTCGAAACCAACAGAACTCCCTCATCGAACCAAACCAAACCAAACCTTCCCAACTCAAATCACCATCTCCACAACACAAACTCCCCCAGATCACCCCATCAAACTTGTTTCCTCTTTGACCCTCCTCTTCATCAATTACAATCTCTTCCAAGACATGGAGGTCGAACAACACCCTCCGGATTCGGGCCCCTCAGGGGTCCCCCTCCCCCACCCACCGCTACCTCTAAAATGGCAAACATCATACAATGGAAATGTTGCGGTCTCTCCGCCAACTTCGAAGAACTCGAACTTCTGATCTCAACTTTCAACCCCAGCATTATCTGCCTACAGGAGACCTTCCTCTCTTCCTCCGACTCTATCCCCATTCCAGGGTACACGAGATCCCATTTTATTACCCAAAATGCCAGAAAAGCCTCTGGCGGCTCCTCAATCTACATCAGAAATGATATCCCCTTGAGCCACATCCCTATCCAATCCGACCTTCAGGCCACTTGCCGTCTCGTGACCCTACACAAAACCATTACGTTTTGCAGTCTTTACATCCCCCTCAACTTCCCCTACCCCCACACTGCCCCTCTTTACCCCCTCTTACCTTGAAAATCTCATCTCCCGATTTCCCAAGCCTTACATCCTGACAGGTGATTTCAACGCTCACAACCCGCTTTGGGGTTCCTCTACTTCTACTGTCAAAGGGCCCTCAACTCCCCACTCCCTTTACCCCTCTTACCTTGACGATCTTATCTCCCAACTTCCCAAGCCTTTCATCCTGACAGGTGATTTCAACGCTCACAACCAGCTTTGGGGTTCCTCTACTTCTACTATCAGAGGGAAACACATTGAAAATCTCCTAAACCACCACAACCTTTGCCTCATTAACGACGGCTCCCCCACTTACTTACACCCAGGTACTGGCACTTTCACCAACCTCGACCTCTACATCTGCGACCCCTCGCTCTTTGTTGACTTCTTGGACTGGAGGGTTCACCCTTCACTCTGCAGGAGTGACCATTTCCCTATCCTCATCTCCACCCCAACCACTTTGTCTTCCCAACCAACTGAAGATCCCAGCACGCAGACTGGGGCCTCTACTCCACTCTGTGCAATATCGCCATCACTAATGACATCGTCCTCTCCAATCAT
Organism: Chiridota heheva; assembly: GCA_020152595.1. Lineage (NCBI taxonomy): Eukaryota > Metazoa > Echinodermata > Holothuroidea > Apodida > Chiridotidae > Chiridota > Chiridota heheva. Next base: position 6,088 of record JAIGNY010002181.1, read on the forward strand.
CCCGTCTCACCCTTCACCTCCTAATTCTTGGAGGTTACCAGTTTCACTATCCCCACTTCCACCTTCACCCCACAGAACTTCAAACCCTGGTTCACTACCGACTGCAAAAAAGCCATCTCACTCAAGAACAAAGCCCTCCATCTCTTCAAAATCCACCCCACACCCCAAAACCTTGACAACATCCGCATCCTCAGAGCCAAAGCCAGGAAGACCATTAAAGTCAGCAAGAAAATTTCCTGGGAAGCTTGTCTCATCCCTGGATATCCAGACCGCCCCATCAAGGTCTGGAATATGATCCGTAACTTCAAAGGAAAAAGCTCCTTCAACATATTTGTCATATTTGATATAAATTTGAAATTAAAACATATATCTTGACTCCACCCACAAACTGTAAATTTCTATTAAATTTAATCTCTTTTATAGCATAGCAAGGTTTAATGTCTCGAAAGCATCAAGTGCTGGACATTATATCAAGACGGCCCACAGCCTTTGATAACCAGTTGTGAGCTCACTTGGTTGCAGATCCACCGGGATACGAACCCGGGACATGCAAGTGAAAGGACGAAGCACTAACCACTATACCACGGAGGTCTTATACTGTTGTGAATTGCTACCCTTTCATAGGTTGCTTTGTTCAATGTAATAGCATTATTGTTCTCCCAGGACAAAGACTAGATTAATTGATTGACAGTAGCAAGGCTGCCGCCTTTTTATTTTATTTGAAGTACATTCCTTCTCAATGCTGAACAATTGCAACAGTTGCAAAAGATGTTTTACAAGTTGGTCATCATTAGCAATTAGTGACCTTGTATAATTATCTAAAGCTTAAAAGAAACAAATACTTTGAGGTCATATCATGACATAGCCAAGTTACATGTCCCTGTTTTAATTCCATCAGTTCTTCCCAGGTGGATTATCTCTATACAACCTTATAACTGTTGAAGACTGGATGTAAACTACACAATATATCCTGGTCCCCATCTACATTTTAAAACTTGTTAGTTTAAAATACCAAAGTATATAGTGTATTAGCACCTATCAATGAAAGATTCATTCCCACAACTAAGGGAGGGGGGAAATGACATCAGAGAGTTATTCGCACAACTGGGGCAGAATGTTGTTATTGCTTTCAAACCTGCTTTACCAGTTTACATGACTATGATATTCAACATTTCTCTGTTTGGAGAGGAAGGAGCCATGAAACATGCTAACTTAAAATTCAAATGTAGTCTCACTGGGGGCTCTAACTGATTAACAAAATGAAATTAAGCAGATTTCAATATTCTCAGGTGGTAATTATAATGTAAGGAGTAAAATTTAATAGGAGTCCATAAAATATCATCCCACCTGCTCTACAACCTGACAACAGCTTTCTAGAAAATTAGACATCGGAACCACGCAACCTTTTGGTTTCTGGTTTACATAAATGGCCCTCGTGCACAGACCTATGCACTACCCATTTAACATTAGAGGGTATAGTGCGGGGTGAAATAGTGACCTTATGTTATGACCCCATACTATGATTAAATGGCATTAGCTTTGTGACATGGGGGAAGATTGTGTTCATCTATCCGTGGGGGAAATAATGCTGGTATGTGTGCGTGGTTGTTCGCGTGTGGGTGTGTTGAATTGTATGTGCTTGTACAAAATTTAATGTCATTTATCACTTAAAATCTACAGCGCCAATATGAGCCACAATGACAATTGCTGGAGTGATACCGAATGGAGTGAACTTAATCCTTTAAGATATTTAAGCAAAAAAAGTTAAAGGTTGGAGGTCAAAGGTCAAATAAAGTATTTTGCATTAACCTGCTAACTTGTATGATGAAGACCTGTCATTCGGTAAGAACAATAGGTAGGTGTATATAACCCTTACTGAAATTACATTTAAAAAGACTTGTTGTCTTATCAATTTAGGTAACGAATTTCATTACGGTGTTGGCAGTTTATTAGAGTAAAGCAATATGGATTTAAAGATTATTATGCACACTACTAATAAGCTTTAGTAATCATGAAAAAGAAATTAAAGAAGACACACGGCATCTAGTTACGCAATTAAGTGAAATAAAACATAACAAATATGTAAGATTCTTTTGTATCATGAATAGTTTGATATATAATTGTGATGTATATATGAAGCAATACAATTATATGTTATGGAGTTAAAGACTATGTACAAAGTGATTAGAAAATTTATTAGTTCAGTGGTCTAAGAGGGTAAAGAATTTCATTATGGTGTTGACAGTTTGCTTTAGAGTAAAGCATTGAAATATAAGAGTAGCATACACGCTACTAATAAACTTAGTAATCATGAATAAAGAAATGAAAGAAAAACACACGGCATCTAGTAAAGCAATTAGGTGAAGCGAAAATATAACAAATATGTAAGGTTCTTTTTATAACATGAATAGTTTGTTATATTATTGTAATGTACATATCAAGCCGTACAATTATATATTATGCAGCTAAGGAATATATACAAAGTAGATAGAAAAATTATTTGAACATCTTAGAGAGGTGATTAAAAGATTAGTTAAGTGGTCTCGCAATTGTATCTTATATAAAAAAGGACTTTAAAAGAAATTAAATGGCAAAAACTACTGCAATATCTTATTGCATTACGTAGTTATTCAAGTTTTAAGTTATGTCTGATTTGAGTAGAAATGACTGGTGTATATCTACTATGGAATCTTGGCGTCCTCTTCTTCTCATTCTTAACAATTGCTAAAGTATTTTAAAGAAAAATGATTTCCTTTCTTTACTACTTGAATTATTTTTCGACGAACTTTCTTCAGGGTGGTAAATTATAATTACCCTTACTATATTCTGTCATGTCTCTTTTGCTACATTCTTGACATTCTAATGGTTGTTTAGCTGCAAAACCGCAGGAAAAAATATGACTTAACATATCAATACTTTGAGATCTCTGAGGATGTGATGTCACAACTAGTCTGATTTCAGTCGTTTTTACACAAAATATACCAACTAAAATATCTACTTAATTTTTGAATTCTTTCTTCACCATTTTAACTAATCTTGTAAGTTCTGTTTGTGTGAAATAGAGCAGTATTTGATTTTTTAACTTGACTGGTGGTTTATATGTAGTTTTCTATTTTTAATGATACACTTTTTGGTTCCTCGTTTTGTTGTAATTGGGTAAATATTATGCACATTATAATGTGAAATATATTCTTTGAAGCAGTAATAAAATGCTTTGTGAGTGACAGAATTCATAGGCCCATTTAATTCCTAATTTGTATCCAGACGTCGTGTAATCTCTACTTTAAACGGAAGTGGATGGCGAACAAATGCTCCTAGATCAATTCTGAAATCCGGAGCGGTGTAATTGGGAGTGGGCATACTTGATTTTCAGGTTCTGTAAGATGGTGATTATCCAGAAGAAAATCTCCATTCTAGCCAATTCCTCACCAGCACAAGACCTTTTGTCTGGTAGAAATATAGAACACAATGTAAAACATGGAAAAGTGGAAGCAGAATTAATGCTCTTCCCGACTAACAAAAATACATCCCGAGTGAATGTATTATGTTATATATTCACCATATACGTTCGTTAGGGAAGCGCAACGGTGTGGTGTTTTCTCCCTAATTATTTTCAGCATTTGATCAACCAAAATTTTGAATTTGCAAGAACAATATTTCCAATACAAACTCTTACAATCTAACATAACTTAAATAGGCTTATACCATCAAGCACACTAACACCTGTAATTGTTGACGGGTAGAGCTCAATACTTGGTGAAGTAAAAGAAAATTAGAAAGTTTATTTAGATATAGGGGAATATGTAAATGTGTGATGCAAACACAAACCATAAATATAGCACAAGGTTTCATCACATCATTCAAAAATTAAGCATTTTACAGTCTTTGAATTTTACAGCCTTATTATAATAAAATATGCAAATTTTACTTATGTTGAGACTTCTTCTACCTTTGCGAAATGTGGGTTAATGCATATAATGATTACATCAACACAACTCAAATGGTGTGAATCAAAACATTATAAGAGTTAATGTCCATTTTTGCGTGAAAATGTGTACGTTACTCAACACATATATATAAAGTATAAGCCGAAGCATTATCTACATTGACTAACATATAAACTAGCGGTTGGGTTTGTGGATGTTGAGATGTTAATGGAGATACGTTTTTTCATCTTACCTAATCCAAAAACCAAAACTTCTTTTGGTCTGACAACCTTTTCATCTTTATTCAAGTGTCTGTATGGATTAAAATTCCTGTAGTTTATTCCAAAACTTTTCAATTCGACAGAGAAAATAATTGTTGTAATAGGATTAAACTGTCTTTCGGAATATTGTATAATGTACCCCTCAGAGACAACATCTTGCTAACCTTATAAGGAACTTGTCTGTACTGGCATTCGTAAGACTTCTTCGATTGTTGCCATTACACGTCCGATTTGCTACCTTGACCTGCTTATGTCTACCCAAAACAAAATCCACTTCTTTTCTGTTCATGTCTACCCAAAATGGAATTAACTTCTTTTCGACAAATTTCCTGTATAATTGAGTAAGTCATTAAGAACAACATGGACAACAACATCGCACTAGATGTTGTTTCGGTGCCAGCAAAATAAAGATCGCTCAGAGCATGATAGAGGTTTTCGTCATTAAAGGTTCCATCTTTTGTCTCCGGTAAGCTCTCCATTTTGTGCATGTGAGCATAGATGTCATCGGAATAGTCAACCTCGCTCTTAATTCGACTCGTTTGTTTTGTGCTTTAGAATTTCTCTTTTAAATTAATTGATTTGAGATTTTGTAATGTCAATTGCTCGCTTGGATGGCAAACGGAAGGTTCATAAGAATTTCGAGAAAAAGAATATAGCGCCTGGCCCTCCAAGGTGGAAATATTTTCTGATATTTCCTTGGTGCTTGATAAGTTCAGGGTCATCATAATCTCTTCGCTTGCCAAAAGCTATGCCTGATACAATGTTGCACGAAGCCATACCCATCAATCCTCCTAGTTCCGTGCTATCTGTGCAGTGAGTAAGGCTTTCCAACAAGCACTTTCCCTCTTGCGATACAACTCTTTCAAACGTTGATTTTTCAACTCCAAACAATCTGAAAACATTCATAAAAGGATCGATGCTGCCTAAAGATCCACCACGAGAGTCAGTAATACCTGTAAAATAGTGTAAAAAAAACGCTTTCATTTTCTTTTGTTTTATATTTTTTGCTGTTTCATCTTAGAATCTTTCACCTACTTTTGCATTTACGATAAGGTATAACTTTCTCTTTTAGAGGCTTCTGAGAATAAAAGTGTGTAACTCCCCTATGTTTATCAATACAAGGAACCATGCGTCAGTCAGTCGGAGATCTGACCTCGCTATACCGGTTCGGGTGAACCCCTGAAAAGAGTCTTTCATGCTAATCCCTGCTTCCACGGTTTGACCATCGCGCAGTTCAGCAACCAGTCGACAGTTCAAACATACGAATCGCACACATCTCAGCTGCTTACTAACTTCAATTTGGTCTATTTCAGGTATGCATTATGCGATCACCTACTGACTGACAGATCGTAAAGGAATAAACAGTGCAATTTGAGATTAACTAAACTAACTGCTTAAGTTTTATTCATGATTTGATTAGGCCCTAACGTCTGAACGCTACTCGCCAGTACAGACAATGGGTGAAAAAGAATAAAACGAATGACAATATATATTACACACAAGCCTGCAATGCAAACAGTCCAACGTACACTCTACGCACATGATGGCTGTAACTTAGCATTAGTTACGGTCAATAGGCCTACGTTAGAATACGTTCACTGTTCAGACAGAACATCACATACGAAAGTCACAAAGGAACTGATAATTCACTGCATTAAAATGATTTAATTGAACGCGTTCTCCAAGAGGCTACGTAAATAACAACACAACTTACGCGAAGAACAAATTTAATGTAAGAATGCATATAAAAAAAACCTTTTAATTTGTAATTTATTGAACACTGACAATCGCAGTCAAAGAAGAAAAGTCAATGCTTAGTCAACACAACGCAGATGTTAGCACAGTACAGATTATTCGCAACAAACCTAAGCATTTCAAACATGGGTCGTGCCATATATTGGCTCTTTTTTCAAATTCGGACTGGTGAACATATCAAAAGGTACTGGATAAAAGTTAGCTAACATGTTTCCCCATAATTCCATGTACCTCTCACACTTCAGCAAACGCCGTCGTAGTTCACAAAATGAATTTACTTGGTCACTCTGTACAAAGTGTATGGGCGAAGGAAATTGCATGATGGGTAATGGCTGCCTCCATGGCCTAAAAAAACCCTCCTTCGAAGGGTTTTAACGAGGGCTAAAAGGAGGGGTTCACCCGAGGACCGGTCAACCGACCGCCGTTATCCCAAGTTGATTAAACATTTACAGCTGACCCGGAAGTCGTTTTGCAGTAACTCCGAAGATGCAGTTTTGAGCTACCTAGAATTATCAGTCAGTTTTTGGTACTGAATATTCAGATTTAGTGACGTCAAATTAAAATTACATGGCTACCTGTGGAAAGTAGAGGTGTTGAATATGTAGTGAACGTAGAGATATGGATATTCAGCACATTTTTTGCGATCAAACAGGTGCATTTAACTGCAAACCCATTTCCATCGGATGCTTTAGAGGTGAGTGGCGAGTCTGCACTTTTGGTTTTGTGAATCTCTCATAGACAGCCAGATATGGACTTGCATATAGTACCATGTAACGGCCGAAAGTTTAAATTATCGTTCAATCTTACTTTCCCACTTGTTGAGTGTGATATTTCTTGTAAATTTAATATTTTGTGGAACTTCCGGTTTGGGGCTCCTTATCGCAGCCTAACGTGTTGTAGTACATCATTTTTTATCGTACCTATTAATACAGGAGCTTAGGGTCGAGAAGGCAATACTAAGCATCATGCAATTTTATGCCAGTTGATATTTATACAGAGCCTAGACTAACATTCGGGCTTAGTTTTTCTTCTTCCTGTTTTGTTATTCTCACAAATCACTCAGTTCTGTATTCAGTGTTTGTTCCCCTAACGAGTAGTAGTACGCTTATTATTTAGCCAGGCTGTAATGACATTAGCCTACAAGTGCATGCTAACTCTTCTTAAGACAGTTTTACATTGGCAATTTGCCATTGGGCATATCATTACTATCAGTACTAATGAATTGTCTATAGCAGTTGTTTATCTCATGCAGCAAGGGTATGCCTCAGTTTCACTATGTGTCTTTTTAAATTTACATTAGAAAAAAACAAATTATCTGTTTTAGACCTAGGCCTAGTAATAGTAGTACTTCCCGTAGTACCGCCGAGCTGATGTCAGCCGTGTTAGTATGACTGCCATTAGTGGTGGCTGGCCGTATGGCAATCCCAATGTCAACCCGCACTGAGGGGATGTGTATAACAACCACGTAAGACCTAGTACTCCCTGTAGTACCGTCGAACTGATGCCAGCCTGTCAGTATGGCTGCGCTGCCGTTAGTGATGGCTGGCCATCGGAGGGTGCTACAAAATCCTATACCCTCCTGTACTATTTTTAGCGAGGTGTTAAAGTATAGGAAAATCTCAGTTTTAAGATCTTAATGAAAACAAAACCATTCTATCTTCTTTTTCGCCCACAATGATTAGAATCAATGTTTGAAGCCCATTCATGTCTTCAAAAATTGTTTTAAGGTGATTTTAGTTATTTTAATTGAATTATTTTGGATTACCTTTCTTTCCGTAAAAATTGCTGTGAGCTCTTCAAAGTACAGTCACTTCAAAACACTGTCATCGTGGCTATAATATTTTAGCAGGGGTGTTATATTTTAGATTATTTAAGGGAAAAAAATTTAGATAATACTTATAAAGTACAATTATATAATCTAAACATTTCTTGATGTTTTATATGTTTTTACTTTTTTTTTTTTTAGCAAAACTATTTAATAAAATTATATGAACAAAGATTTAAATGTTTGTCGGTGAAAAATAAACTTGCAGTTTAGTGGAACATTCTAAAAAATTTTTGCGAACATTGAATAATTAATCACAAACGTGCGGTGAAAATGACGACCAAAATATGAATCTCAGAGAACTTATCCTGTTGTGGTGCTAAATAGGTAAATATTTAGGGAAAGTTTTTATTGAAAAAGTGTATTATTAATCTTAGTAATATAACTACACCCAAAAAGTAAGTTATTTTTCAATCATCAATTTTATACAACGTGTGAATTTAAAAAAAGGAATTGTACCTAATCTATAACAACCCTCGTCAGTCAGGAGAATCCTGGACTTTTGGTGTAGTAAGAAAATACACCAAAACTTGGAGCTTAAGTAGTATTCATTAAGATCCATGAAGGCCGCCATTTTAAGTTGTAATAACGTTATATGAATAGGATTTTTACTAAGAGAACGGTAGTAATTGTGTAATGTAACATTATGATATATGTACATGGTATCAGCGATGACTGAGCCATTAGAAATCCTGTGTCGAGAGGGTTGTTCAAAAGGTCAACGGAAGTCTTTTGTTATTCTATCGAAGTCCACAATGAAATTGAAAAGTCTATGTTAAATCTAATGAATATTCATTTAATATTGGTTTTTCGTTTCAAAAATACCCCTGCGTTCTCATTAAAAATCCCCATTGACTTAACCTTATCACTACAATTAAAATGGCGGCCTCCATGGATCTTAATGAATACGGAAGCTCCAAATTTTGGTGTATTTATTATTACACCAAAGGTCCAGTATTCTCCTGTCGTATGGCAATCCCAATGTCAACCTGCACTGAGGGATGTGTATAATAACTAGTAAGACCTAGAAGCTTTTACTCTCAGATGATTCCCAAGTTACCTCAGATGAATCTTATTTCAGTTCCAATGAATCAGATTATGGTCCCAATGTTTTGGGAGATATCAGTGACAATGATGATTGCGAGGAACAAAATGACTTTGAAGAGGGAGTTGGAGTTGAGATGATTATTGATTCTGGTGATCTTTACAGTATCATCTAAGAGTTTCCCATGAGTTAGAACCTAAATGTTATATATTTTGGAAGGCTTATTTTGTACATGCAATTCATGGTTTACATTTTAAAATTGTATTTAAATGTTACTGTATCGGGTAACAATTTTATAAAACTCTAGATTAATGGAAACCATGAATTTTAGTATTGAAATTGTATTAAAATGTTAATGTGTATATATGATGGGCAATGCAAAATGGAGCCCATCATAAATCATTTTCCCTATGAAGTAGAAAGCACAGATTAAAAGTACTTGCCTGCCTTTTATTGACTTTCAGTTGCCTTTGTTTGAGACACTGTATTGTGAGGCTTACTAAGTGTTCTTAATTTTGCCATGAAGCTGCTATTTACAAGTGCTAAAGCTTTTCTTCCTTTTTTTTTATTTTAAAAGCTTTACCATACCAGTAACTGTGTACATCTAGAGACATATAACAATTACCACTTTTTGGATCCCTATCTTTTTACTTTTATATATCATGTGTGTGCCAAAGATCAGTATGTTTTTCATTTGCCATATCTGATGCCAGTACAAATGCCCCTTTAATTTACAGTGTATTTATTTTCTTTGTTTAAAGAATGCATGTGTGATACAAATTTAGAAAGAATAAAGTTTTGTACAGTGTATTTATTTTCTTTGTTTAAAGAATGCATGTGTGTGATACAAATTTAGAAAGAATAAAGTTTTTTAAGAACATTCATTATATTAATTTATTATTTTCACAGGTACCAAAGTCTTTTCTTGCTGTTTTCTTTATATATAGAACAAGTTAACCATTCCAGCAAGCAGTAACTTCCGTGCCAATGATGACTTGTATTCTTTCCACTTAATCCCTTGAGCACTTTCAAGTTTGGCTCATATATATAGTATATAATAGTTTATGTACAGTATGATTTTTTTCTCATGATTACTCAAACATTTTTTTATTTTTTTATTTTCACAGGTACATATGCATCAGTACAGTGATGGATGAATGCTAAATACTAAATGGTTTTTTTTTTTTTTTTTAGCCAAAAACTATTACGAACTCTTTTTAGCAGCCATTGGTAAGTATGTCAAAAGTGAAAATGTCATGACGCCTGTCATTTCATTAACCATTGCTGGGCTTTTTATTGAATGCCACTATGCCCCATCTCCATCTCCTCCTCCCAAAGATATTGTATGATCTGCTACTGTTTTTCATTGAGTGATCAGTTAGTAGCATTGAAGATAAGTGATGTCCAGTTTAAATCCTGAAAGTGAATTTACTGAAACCAGGGGCCGCCCAGATAGTGCATTCACAAATGAGTGGCATGGGTCCTGCAAGTGGCTATGGGCATGGACAAATTTAACCAGTGCTGGAGAGCAGTTAGCCTAAAAGACTATTGTTTGCCATATACATTCAGTTGGATTAGCAATGATGTCTTCATTATTTATCATTGAATTGCGGATAATTGTGGAGAAGTTGTGAAAAGTACAAATAAGTTTGTCTCTCCAAATGTAATTGGCTGGTAAAGAAACACATGTTATTCAATCGATAAAGATGTTACAATCAGTGTCTTTCTTTCTTACTTGTACCTTGGGAGGACATAATTGATTACTTTTCTATGGACAGGTTTCAAGTTGTTTACAAAGAGCTGTAAATTCAGAATACAACAACTTTTAAATTTTCTTGTACATGACCTGACCTGCCCATAAATTATTTGGTCACAATAAAGTGAGTTGGTGTGTACAATAGCCACATGAATGTTATTTTCTTAAAAGTTATTTTGTAATGCAGCTGTGTAAAAAAAAAAAAAAAAGCTGTGTAAAACTGTAGTATGTTTGAAGTGTTGGTAGCGACTAACAGCATAATATTTGTGCTCTTCATGTTTGTACCTTTTAAACTGTGCAGTTTATTTTTTGACATATACTAGCTATGTACAGTTTTACAACTATAAATGTACATATGAACAGTAAAGAAGGAGAAAATGTGTCTATTTTTCTAAGAAGTACCATGATTTATCACTTGTGAGCTTCCTGTGCAAAGTAGTCATAGTATAAAGTTTTGCCTTGTTTGTATCTGTCTGGTTTTCTATTTGTGTAAGGTGGAAAGTGCATTATATTGTATGTATTAAAGACTGGGTGACATATATTAAAGCCGGTTTGGGTTACATATATTGTTTTATTAAAGACTGTCTGGGTGACATATACTGTATATATCTAAGGCTTTCTGGGTGACATATTGTATTTATTAAAGACTGGGTGACATTGTATATATCTATGGCTGTCTGGGTGACATTGGTTTTATTAAAGACTGTCTGGGTGACATACTGTATATTGTCTGGGTGACATATACTGTATATATCCAAGGCTGTCTGTGTGATATCTAAGGCTGTCTGTGTGATGAGGAAGTGCCATTCATTTTAATTTTATAGAAGTGTCAGATTTGTTATATTTATAACAAATAATATTAAAGAAACTTACAGTAATACACACTTGATGTGGAGTTTTTTTGCCAGCTGTTTATATTTATATTGTGTATTGCTAGACTTACATAAGCACTACCCTTTATTCAGGTTAACTTGATAAAGATGTATTTTTATTGGTTCTTGTTTTGTTGCATTTGAAGATAACAAGAGTTATTATTGTTTAATCTGTCTCCATTGTGTCTTATTTATTGCTTTTCTTAAATTAAAGTATTCCAAAGGTGGATGTAAGGATGGTCAATCGAGGTCATTAAGTCATTAAAGGTATTGGTGTGCTAATTTTACTTCTGTATTGTTTGAATCAATTTCCAGTGCACCCATTGTGGTTAACCTCATCCTGAATTCACCTTTGAAGTATTTTGAGTTTTTCTGTAGCTGTTTTAGCATTGTGTTGGCAACCTTGTTTAAACTATAAACTGACTGGAGAAAAAAAGATAATTCTTTTGGAATTAATTAAACTGATTTAAAACTTCTTTTTAAAAGTTCCCATCCTCATTAATTTTTCAGATGGTTATTTAGCCCAAAGATTCAGGGTCAAGCCTGAACCAAGTCACACCACAGGCTAGAAAATGATACCTGGTGCTTCATTGTCTTGTGGTGGGCATCCCAAGGAAAGTGGGTGTATATGCAAAGGTTTATGGGAAGAATGTATTTGTTCTATGTGAAGTATTGCCAAGTAATATTTCCTCTCCTTTGTTTCGCTTATTTCCCACCATTGCAACAAGGATCTTCCCTCTCAACCTCTCAAAAAGGACTGGAATGGCTGAAACGCCCACCTTTTCCCTTGTAATTTCTAGACCTTGACATCACAGTTCGACCCTTCTCACAATTGTCCCCCCTCACCTTTCCCTCCTCACCCTCCCTCCCCATCACCCCTCCCCATAACCCCTCCTTCATCACCCCTTCCCCCTCCCCATCACCGCCACACTCATTTTGTTTAAGGCTGGCTGTGTCATTTGCTCCTGATGTTATCCATTGTTACTATTTTGCAAGAGGAAAAGATAATGTATCCCTGCGGACCAAGTACTGAAGGACAACACCATGGATTACTTTGACGTTACATTTTGTGTTTTATGAACAAATACCGAACACAGTGGAGGAATTGAATGGGAGATAAGAAGCAATATCTACTCCCTGCCTCAGTTGGACTTAATTTCCACACCCACTTTTGATCTAACAATTTTTGCTAAAATGCATTTGTGTACCATATATGAGGGTCGAATCCAGGCGCGGACTGACACATAGAAATATACCGGTCCAGGTAAAATGACCGGTGCCTTCGTCTGACCTTACCACGCAAAAAATGATAAGTGTCATAATGTTTATTCGTTCATTTGCATGAAGCATACAAATATTTTTGTTTTATTTTCTGAAAAAAATTACATTAGCTAGTCCAATGGGCCAGCGGCCAAACTCAAGTTATGGGGGAAAAGTCGATCAGCGTGTTGGGATCGGCGTCTTGGACCACTGGTCCAGGGTCAGTTGGCCAATCTGCCCCTGGTCGAATCCATAACTTCATAATTATTGCAAGCCCAGTTGGAAATAACACATTAGGGGCAAACTATGAACTGTCTCCCTTCTCGTCATGTTGTTTAACCCAGTCTTCTCTTTTTTTATTTAATATCTCATCCAATTTTTCTTAACCCCACCGACTGAACCCCCATATAACCTCTAACCCAAATTTACCCAACCTTTATTATGTCTTTTATTTTATCTAAAAAGCTTAGCTTAGTTGTAAAGTGTTCACCATACTTCTAAAATGTACCAGGAAAGTGTCATTTGAGATGTACCGTTTTATCCGAACTTAATTTGCCCTTCTCAATCGTTTTCAAATAATTGAATCTCCCAAATTGAGTGTTGGAACCAGGCTGCTCCGCGATTGCACTGATAGAACCAGTGTACTACCGCAACTGCACTGATAGAACCAGTGTAATGATGATTAATATTCAAATACCTGGTCATATATGTTGAATATTCAGCGTTCAAAATGGCGACCATCACACGCGTGTTTAACATTCGAAATCTGCATGCAAACGTTTTGTGAACTACCGTTCACAGCGTAACTGTCTAGTGTCGATTAGTTTGTTGTGTCAAGAAGTAAATTTCCTACAATTTTAGCTATAAAATTCTTTTGTTGATTTTGAAAAAGTCAATTTAGGCCTAATTTTCGACCATCGGCCGGTACGTTCGATCGGACTAGTGGTAGGTCTTGACCTTATTTTTTCCACTTGTATATCAGTATACATAAGGGTTAGGCTGTTCTGTGTTTGCTTTTGATGATATTTCTCCATAAAGTTTCAATCATTTAAGTTAATTTGACTTATAAAGGGTGAAATTTTGCTCGATGTTGTGTCGTACATTGCATTTGAATTTCGAGCCAAATTCAAAATTATATGACGTCCGCAATGTTTAATGTTTTCAGGTCAAACGAGGTCAGATTTCCGACTGCAGTGTGCAACGAGGACGATCGCACCTTGCCTTTCACCACACAAGGGAAAGTGCCAAACATTCACGGGATCAAGAAGTGTTAAACATTAATATTTGCTAAATTACTTCAAAATATTTTCAAGCCATTATAGTAGCAAAACACTGATTCCATAAAAATCGGTAAAATATTGATACATCATATTTAAATCTCTTGCATCATTTTGCATATTCCTTATCTACCTACTGTGGTGTAGCGGTTATCATACCTGTCTACAGACCACGAGGCCCTGGGTTCAAGCCTGGATTGGGTAGACACGCCAGTTTACCACAACTGGTTATGAAAGGTCGTGGACATTGACTTGGTTGTCGATGTTATGTCTGTCCGTACGTCGTACCTGTCTTCTCGTCCGGGTCGTATTAAGCGTTTCGTGATAGCATTGTTACTATCATAACCGAATACGCAGGCGACGACCCCGTCATTGTAATTGTGTGTTCACTCGTCGCCGTGCATATTCTTTGTCAAATTTGTAATGTATTACAGGCAGACAAGGAAACCTGGTATTTTCGGTTAAAAATCTTTTGCTTTTTTAATGTCTATCATAATTCTTTGAAGTGTTGCAATTGCTGCGACAAAAAGTTTTTTGAGGATTTGCCATGCCCTTAAAACATTTAACAGGAATGGACTTTACCATCAGTTGCAGTGACCAAGTGTTAGGAAAAAATTAGTGCTACGGCGTGCAAAAGCTGATACAACAATAACGCAAAAAAATATAATTTCTTTCATCAATTAAAAAAGTCGATATGCTGATATACACTTTCATTCTATTGCCGTATGGCCTTCGAATTTTAAGAGTTCGGTTCTTACCGCCGATCGGGGGACTCAATAAGTCCCCTGATAGGGAGACTCAAGCAGACGCACTGAGCATATAAGGAAGCCGCCATTTTTATTTTAAAGTTTTAGTCATAGACGCTTATCAGTCGTTTCATTAAAGGTTTGTAACAAAGTTTGCTTTGTTTATATTCAATTTCGCGAAAATAAAACAACTTTGTTTAAAATAGTAATTTGTATAGTGTTACAATCATTCTGACTGTTGCCATGTAGCAACATTTAGGAGGTAAGGACAAATTTAAACTGTTAGATTAAGACTTAGTTCAGTGGTCAAGCAAGCTGATCGTATATGAAAGAGGACTGGAAGAAACAGAGAGGTGAAAAATTACTTCAATATCTTATTTCATTACCAGTCCAGTCCACGCTCCCGATCGGGAGATTTCCCAAATGAGAGATCGAGACATCCGCAGTGACCATAATTTACATTGTTGCTAATTAGTTCAGCCGTTAAATTCTTTTTGTTTGTCAAACTCTGTAATTTTAAAGTTGTATTCTGAAAATGATAATGGAATTATCTGAATAATTTGAGCTTTTGCTGGTGATTAAAATGTTAAAATCCGCTCTTCAAAAAGTATCGAAATTAATTTTGAAAGATTACGTCAAAATTTCCTGGGGAAATTAGAGCAGATAATTTCATCGTTCTGTTACACCACTAAAATTTGAATATTTTGCATGCATTTTCCTACCTTTGACTTAAACATATTTTGCCGTTATGTATTTCTTTACAAAAATTTGAATTTGGAAAGATATATTGTGGGCTATAATGACAAGAAAACTCCCGATCTGGAGATCTGTTGATCGGAAGCCTAAACTGGACTGATTAAGGAGATATTCAAGTTTAAATCTCCACCCGTGTGGAAATGACTGGTGCTTGTGTGGAAGGTTGGCGCCTTAATCTTTACATTTTAAACAACGGTTAATGTACTTTAAAGCAAATATATCTATACGATTTTACTTTAAACCTTTATTCCAAGATGGATGTTTTAAATGAATTTAATTTCTTCAATCTCAGTTGTATCAATTATTTCAAAGAAATAGTCCCATAATTTTTTGGAAAAAATTATCTGAAAGAGCATACTTTTACAGCCAATTTGGTACATAATTCAGGTTGATAACATATTTCGTTCAGGAGATTTGGATTTTTAATGATTTCCCAATTGCATTTTAAAGTTTTTGTACAGTATGATGAATTCGTGTTTGATGATATCATAGAGCCTACAAATCCATTGCAAATGTCTATGTACTTCTATGAACGATAATTAGTTATTCCTGTATTTTTAGACATTTTTTTTCTCTGAAATTGATTGAAGTTGGGTATATTTGGTAATGTATATAAATACCTAACTTTCATCAATTTATTTTTCTAGCAGGTTTTACTAATAAAAAAGGATGATAGATTTTAATGAAATACATCAACTTTGTGGAAGAATGTGTTGCTGTGATGTCATACTGAGCCTTTTTCCCATTCGTTTTGGCATTTTTTGTGGTAGGAATAAGATACCAACATGATTTTTGTACTAAATTGTTTCTAATATTTTAAGCATGGGATTATTCCTTTAAAAACATGGGAACATTTCTTTAAAACATGGGAATATTCCTTTAAGATTATTTGTTCATGCTCTTCCACGGATATAGAAAGTCATTGTAAAACAAGATGGGTTTTACCTTATTTTCCCCAGGTCTGTGTGTGTAAATGAGAATGATATCAATTTGTGGATGGATGGTGTCAACTTTAGCCTTGAGAACATTAAGGAGCAAAGATTTTTATAAAGCTTTTGTCTGTTAAAAATGCATCTCCACCAACAGCTTAGATTATACTAAAGAACGTGTACAATTATTCTGATAAAGATCTGCGTCTTATCTTTAAAGGAAAGGTGTCGTCCCACAAATACATTCAGAAGTAAACGCCGCCGTGCTGGTAGCGTCACTTCCGCTTCTCAATTTTAAACTATTGATTACGATAAATCTGTGATGCTATCAAAAGTATCGACAACACCTGAAGGACCCTTTGTTCGGTCCGGTGGATGTGAGATCGATAACATCACAAATTTCTCGCAATCAATAGTAAAAGTTGGAATTGTTCACTTCTGAATGTATTTATGGGATAATACTCTTCCTTTAACCTTCCGTTTTTTTGGTTACAATTGATAACAAACAACGGATATTGATATCAAAATTTTCCATATCTTACCATTTAACAATTGGTTGCATAAAGTTCGTTAAACTCATTCCCTTTGTGCTCCTTTTGCAATCTGTTGACTGAATCTCGTTAAAATATTTTATATACATATATATATATATATATATATATATATATATATATATATATATATATATATATATATATATATATATATATATATATATATATATA
>JAIGNY010002182.1:0-10561 GCA_020152595.1 Chiridota heheva
ATATCGACACCAAACACAATAGGGCAAATCTACAGACCATGGGCACCACATACGAACTGAATCACATGTATAGTTCTTGAGATACTGTTTTTACAAGTTCTTTTCAACAAAATCATGTTAAGCCCTGCCCACTATGCATATTAATGAATTTCAATGCTTTTACATCATGAACATATACACACCAGTTAAAATCAAAATTATCCCAAATATGAAACAAAACAGACATGCGGTTGGTAAAATATGAACATTTCAAGATTTTCACATTAAGCCCCGCCTACTCATTAATATGCATGATATCACTACCAAAAACAATAGGGCACATCTGCAGATCATGGGCTATCTGTGTACAAAATATGACATGAATCCAGTTTACCATCCTTGTGATGTCGTGTTTACAAGTTTTATTTGGCAAAACCACTTTAAGCCCCGCCTACAGCACATAATAATGAGATTCAAAGTGTTAAAACTAGCGCATGTGAACAACAGCTAACAACATTATCATACCAAATATGAAACAAAATGTATATACGGTTGTTAAAATATGTGCATTTCAAGATTTTTATGCTAAGCCCCATCCACTCATTAATATGCATAATATCATCACCAAAAACAATAGGGCACATACAGTATATGAACATCTCTTTTCCCTGAAAATTTTCCTTTCCGTTTTTTTTTTTTTTTTTTTTTAGGGGGGTGGTAGCTTTGATTAAGATTTTTGTACGGTCCCCCCCCCCCTACCCGCTGCAAGAAAGTCAGAAAGTCCAGCTAAGCCACCCCCTCCCCCCTCCCCCCCACTGCAAGAAAGTCTAGCTAAGCCACTGTCCCAATCCTTTTCTTCCCAATTGCACATCTTTTAGATCAAACCATCTACCTTTTTGATACTTACTGATATTCTTATTCACAATTGGAACAAAGACATTGGTAACTCTGCCAGCTATTAGCAGCATCATACAGAAGAAGACTCTAAACTGCATCACATAATACCCCTTTGGCCACACATAAGGCCATACCATTTGCATCTTCTTCATAACACTGGACCAGGTCGATGGTGAATCTGACACAGAGGTTGGTTGTCCTGTCTGTGAGTGAGAAACAGTACAACAAAATTGGACGAAGGTTATGTTTTCGCCCCTGTTTGTCTGTATGATTGTCATCAAGATATCTCACTAACTGATGATTGGATTTGGAATTAATTTAGTGTGTGGTTTTGTTCCTGCTTAAGGAAGACGTGACTAAAATTTGAGACATATTGGAATAGGGGAAGGGTGAAAATGGAGAAGTGGGGATATATTTTTGCCTCTATTTGTCTGTTTGTTTGTTTGTCATCGAGATATCTTAAGAACTGATGATTGGATTTGGATTAAATTTGGTGTATGGCTTTGTTTTTGCTTATGGAAGAAGTGATTTAAATTTGAGATATATTCGAAAGGGGAAGAGTGCACATGGGTTGTCTGTCATAAAGATATCTTAAGAACTGATGACTGGATTTTGATACAATTTGGGACGTATTGCAATAGGTGAAGGGACAAAAATGGAGGGGTGGGGATATTTTAGGGCAAGATTTATCAACACTTAGTTGAAACTTTCCAATGGAATGTGCTGAACAATGAACTTATGCCATGAAAGAACAGCCATACAATCAATTTTCTGAACTCAAAGAAAATCAAGTGAAGTGGTCTCTGGTATCAATGAAATCAAAACAATTGGTTTCTGCCATGAATGAAAATGATGGATGTGAATCTACCCTGAATAAAGCTTAAACAATGAATGCTTAGCCTGAATTAAACTGAAAACAATGATCACAAGTGATGATCCTCAAGTGTTTTGAATGTAAATGGAAATACAGATCAACAGTGAGAAAGAGATTGTTTGGGGCTATAACTTGGTGGATCGAGGGTTTCTGAGGTAGATTGTATTCCAGTGGGGAATGAACAGGGCGGAGATGTATGCGCTCTGCAGAGTGCTATAAATCTAGTTTTGTGAAGTGGTCTTTGAACAACTTCATGTACAGCACACATTAACTTGTTTGTCAAGTGAAGAATTGAGATTCAAAATATTGAAATTCATTTCAAATTTAGAATTAAAATATAGAAATGGTCTCT
Organism: Chiridota heheva; assembly: GCA_020152595.1. NCBI lineage: Eukaryota > Metazoa > Echinodermata > Holothuroidea > Apodida > Chiridotidae > Chiridota > Chiridota heheva. The sequence goes on from JAIGNY010002182.1 coordinate 2,103, forward strand.
TCAAAGTCAGGTATTTAAACACCCATCATTTTTCAGTTTTTGTGAAGTCTTAAGCCTGAGTATTCAAGACAAATTAATAACTGTTGGAATCAGCTGCACGTCATAAAGTCTGGGCACTACCCTCAATCTAGCATCTAAATAGCGGAATAAATCATCATAAAACTGAACAATTCCTGCCTTACCAAGTCATATAACCTATTTTCGTAGACATAAAAAACTCTTTCTGGCCTTGGGTAAATACGCATAACAATTTAAAAAGTATGACAGTATAAAAAACAACTTAAAATTGATATGTTCAGAACCAATAGGGGTTCTGGTAGACCAATAAAAAGAATTTCATAATATGGTCACAGATTTTCAACTGACAATGATAAATTTGCAGATACTAGCTAATCTATTTAATACTTTAAAGGCCATCTACCGTGAATAAAATGTGGGAGCGTACAATTTATTCCAAAATGATACTGATTGACTTATCAATGTAAGTGCACACTGTACCATTGTGTTTTGACCAATCAAAACACAGGATTTAAATTTCGTTCACCTTGTATGTTAGAGACGACAACTGGCCTTTACAACCATTTAACATACAGCACTAACATGTGGTAAAAATGTGTCATTAATCCCAATGGTAGTTCCATTTTTCCACTTAATATCACAATACTGGGAAAATTCCTCAAATACTGCATTAACCTTTTTCCTGCTATAAGAAAGAAAAACATAACAAGAAATACAATGTACAAGGTGGCTAGTTTTGATAATTGCCCAAAAGTGCAAGTAATAACACCTACAGTGTACTCTACCGTATTTCGAAAACGTTATTTCATTTAGCAGTATACTTTCTAAATATACTACATTATAATGAGTAGGCCATATAATTAATATTTCCATCAAACAGCAAGTTACATGGACAGCAACAAAAATTGTATGATTGTCAGTGGGCTGCACACCACTACACCTTTAAGTTTGAAGTGCCCCCACCTTACCCCCGGCCAACATTTAAGAGCATGAAAAGGAAGACAGCTTGACATTTCACTGCAATTCTTCGTATTTTTTTTTTGTATTTCTGTTCGTATTTCTGTTCCTTTTTTTTTTTTTACTTTCAAATCTTTAAAACTGATAAGAATGTGTTCTCCATTCAAAATTTGATACAGGTAAAAACCAAAACCTGTTATCAGAATAACAAGTAATTTAAGTACAGTGCCAAGGCCGGATTTAGACATGTGGAGGACCCCTAGTCAGCCTTCAGTAGTGGAGGCCCACCCTATTTAAGAGTACTAATAAGGTGACAATACATAGTTACAGTCATCCATAAAGTATATGTTTTCAAGAACAAAGAATCAGAATAAAAATGTACTTCTTTAATTTAAACATCATGATCAATCTATAAGAATCTACGAAGTCAAAAATTCCTAGAAATTATAATGATTGATAATAATATATATAAAGATGATTGATAATGAGATATAAAGATGATTGATAATGATATAAAACAGAGAATGAATAAGACAAATATCTGTTCCACTTCACTACCTCTCACAAGTACATTTTTCCTTTAAAAAAAAAAATTCTCCGTGAAATATGTGGAGGCTCCTGGTTGTGAAGGCCCGTGGGCAACTTGCCCCTACCTAAATTTGGCCCTGCACAGTGCATAATTAAACATGATTTACATACAAAAATATCACACAAATTTGCATACGAAGGCAACTTCAATTATTCTGATTTATGTTTTATACATTTGGAGCATTTACAAACTAAAGCTGTCCACTGAAGTTTCAAATGCAACTTTATAACAATGGTAAAAACATCCATCATACTCTACACAGAATTATCTTTATGAGAGGGTACTTACCTGGGGAACATAGTCTCCCTCAGTATTGACCAGCAAATGGTAGCCAGAAGGTGGAAGTCCTGGTGCTTTTAGCCCCATCACAAACAGACTGAGGGTGATCACGTAACGGCTTACCCAAAGAGCAAAATCGACTTGATCAAGTTTGGACTCCAAGGACCACCAGTAAAAGCTACTTTGCCATGAAATAATTGACAAGTTCTCACTTATAAAAGCTCCCGTCCAGAAAAACAGCAGCAACGCTCCGTGCCCTTTGATTTTGTTGCCTTCCATTGTCCTTGTGCGTTCAATGCACAGGACAAGTATGGATACAATGTATGAAGCTAGACAGAAGCATGTGCTTAACTCAAGATATCCAGGTAAGGGCTTTGGACCCAGTACACCATGAACAACCACCCTGGCAATGTACTGACAAATCATCATTACGGAGACAAGTATTTGAATCCTGAACCAAATAGGAGAAGGTAGGTCTTCGCTTCTCCATCTCACAGCTTTCCTCCAGAATATGAGCACTTGAATTGAACCAAGGATCATAAGACAGAGAAAGTACGAGGAGGTAACAGTGTCCATAAAACATTGCGAAAGGCCGCTATTGATCCAAACAGGAACAATGCTTTTGTTGTGAGGGCAGTAAACCACTTGATGTGTAGAGATGCTGAACATGATGTTGTAATCTGTGGGTGAAAAAACACAAAACAATGAAACGATATTTATCATTGTATGCCTTATCTGCATTCTCAAAAGAATCGCATTAAACTTCAAGGCTTAGAGAATCTATCAATGGATAGTCTATTAAATTCAGTCATTCAATTTTGTGTATGAATGTATGTATGTATGTATGTATGTATGTATGTATGTATGTGTGTGTGAATGTATGTATAGGTGTATGTACATGTACATGTATGTATGTATGTATGTATGGGTGTATGTATGTACATGTATGTATGTTTGTATGTATGTATGTATGTGTGTATGTATATATGTATGTAAGTATGTATGAATGTATGGGTGTATGTATGCACATGTACGTATGTATGTATGTATGTATGTATGTATGTATGTATGTATGTATGTATGTATGTATGTAGGTATGTATGTAGGTATGTAACCCATACCCAAAGTAAAAACAATTTTTCTTTTCAGTAGCACTTAAAGCAAATAAAAAATGCTCCAGAAAATAAATAAGTCTTGAGTTTTTTTTTTGGAAGTATAGAAAATTGAAGCTGATTTTACGGCCATGGGGAGTGTATTCCAAAGCACTGGAGTGGCAGCACAGGATGATTGAGGGTAAAGAAGATTCACGGTTGACGAACAAAGTGAACGAGTAGAATAATGCTTGATTAAGTTCAGTTGCACAATTATTTGGGGGCGAATCCGAAATAGATCTTTAGTTGCCAAGTTATGGCTCTTCAAAGTGACAGGAATTTTCAGTAAATTTTAAATTTGTGATCAAAGTTTTATTTTAATTATTTGAATTTCTTTCCTGCATGTATGATTTCAGTCACAAAATGTTTGAAAAAAACCACTATTCTTGCTGGATGTTTATTGGGGCATGGTCAGAAATGCTTCAGCCTTCTAGTAATCTTCATGTAGACAATTTTTTTTGTTAAACTCTTTTAAACAGTCTTATTAATATTGCCTGCAAACAAGACCTCCTGAGTTGATTTCAATCGATGCTAATTAAGCAATCTAGCAAATTTGTATTCCATCTAGGTATTCACTTAATGTAAAACTGCTGAAATAAAATTAATAAAAATAAAAAATAAAAAAATGTTGATGTACTGTAATCCAGGGATTATCTGCAATCATTTCCAAATTCGTACCTCTTAAAAGAACGTGTTAATTCGTCAGATTTCTTGCACACAAATATTATTTACTGTATCTAATACTATTCATCAAAATGAAACAAATTGTTCCCCTGTGTCACTACAAAACAGGTCAAATTTACGAACTTGTCTTTTGTTTCTTTCCACCACAATGAGCAATTTGAAGATATCAAGGAGTGAGTAGCAATTAGATAATTTAGCTAAGTGATGTTGGGTTTAAGGGCATGACCCAAACCATCTCCAAGCCCAATTCCAGTTATTAATTGCGCTATCATTTACAACGATACATTTCACGAAACTAAGGTAAATGTTTGTACAGATCCTCAGGCATTCCATTCAATAGAAATGCGAGCTCATGTTTCTACATCCAAAACAATTAGATATTGTCATTTTCTATTATACAGTACCTTAGTTTCAAAGGACATTAGAGGCTCTCAAGTGATTGACAGATCTATGCCAATCGTTTGACTACCTGGGGGGGAAGTGCTTTTATACAAAAGAACAATTATCATTGAAATAAAATCATGTTAACACCAGACAAAATCAAAGAAAAGTCAAGCTATTAAGACTTGGTTGTTGCAGTCCGACAGCATGCCTACGAATAAAAACATAAATGTTCCTATTAATGGGAACATTTTGCTACATGGAAGCCGCCATTTTATGATATTTCCCATGAGTTTTTGCTATGCTAACGTTAAAGCCTTGTGCAATGTTACATTTTTCAAATTTAAATACCTCTGGGAAAAATATCTTTGCTAGGGAAAACTTAAAAACTTATGAAAAAACCTCCATTACTGTCATGGCTACAACTTTTCCATTCCCATTTGATATGTTCACCATGCCATTATTAGAAATATTAGAAATGATAGACAATAGAGCTGGGCTTTTAGGTGCAAAACAGCCATTTTGAAAATTCAATGGTTTTTCAAACCAATGATTTTTAATATTTGAAGTACATAAATTATCAACTTTGCCATTTTATTGCAACATCTAAACAATGTGCCCGATGACTTCAATATTCTTATGTCACAAGTGTTATACATGTTTCTATCAATAGGCATCCTTCCGGACTGTTTGTATCTGGTTTAGGTTGCAGGAAAAGAGTTTACCAGCCATAACCATAAAAACACAGATAACTGTTAGAATTCTTGGAAATACAAAGGTTTGGTTTGGTTTGTTGATATTTAACGGCACCGTGACAGTCAGTCAAATGTGCCAAGAGGGTGTTAACAAATTATGGTGAAAGAGTTAGGATTGTGAGGAGATGGAAAGTTTGTAAGGGAGATAAGAGGGAAAAGCAAAGGGAAAAAAGGGGTATGTAAGGTTAGGTGTAGCATGGAGCTCAGTTAATAGCTCCATGGGTGTAGAGAGGGAGGGAAGGTGGGAGTTAAATGTGGTGGACGAGGTTGTTGTTGCAGAGGAAGTTGATGTTTGAGGAAGAATTATTTTCGAAAAGGTCCGAGATTGAGGATACTGAGGAGAGAAGAGATCTGGAGTTCTGGTATAGGGGACAGGATATGAAGATATGCTTGATGGAGAGATCAGTGTTACAAGTGGGACAGAGAGGGGTAGGGGAGCCGGATAAGAGATGGGAGTGAGTGAGAGAGAAGTGGCCAAGGCAGATGCGTGTGACAACCATGTCTTCCTCGCGATTGCGACTGTGCAGAGGGGTGTTGGTCCTGACTTTGGGTCAAGTTATAAAAACAATTTTTTCAGGGAATCTCACCACTTCAAACAGATGTACAACTTGCCGTAAAAAAATTCCATAAGTCTTTTCCAAAATTCCTGTGATAGCCAGTGCAATCGCTGGTAATTTCATAACCCATGAAAATGATATACAAATATTAAAACCATTTGGCTACACATATGGAGAGTTAGTCTTCATGATGAATTTGATGTCAGAATTTGGATTAGTTGAGTGGTCAGCCATTCTGTACTTTGTATGACATACCGTGGCTTTGTTATTGGGACCACTTGATACCCTTTGATTGATCTCACACCCTCACTTTATTCAGATAAGTCCATCTTATACATGTATCAAAGAGAACTCAAAAAGAAACAAAATGGTGAAGAAACTATTCAAAAATCTGATTCCTTTAAGGAGATATTTAAGTTTAACTAGGTAGAAATGACTGGTGTAGTAATTCTACTATGGGATGTTGGCACCTTCATCCTCACATTCTTAACAATTGTTAATGTATTTAAAAATATATATATTTAACTCTATTACTATTTGAATTCTTGTTCATTCTTAAGCTGGTAAATTATAATTACCCTTACTAGATTCTGTTTTACTACTTTCCTAAAATATCCAATGATTTCAGCGCCACAAAATCGCATGACAAAATATAATAAAATACATAAAGACTTTGAGGAATCTGAGGCTGAGGAATCTGAGGCTGTAACATCACAGCTGATATCAGTCATTTCTACACAAAGGATACCAAACTTTAAACTTTAAGATGTTTGAATGCTTTCTTTACCATTTTGTTTCTTAAAGTCCCCTTTCATCTAAGCTATACTAACTAAACCCCAGAACTTAACCCTGTACCTACAGTACATTGAAATTTCAAAGTTTCTTCTAGTGGTAACTCATACGTATAATAGATTTTGTTTTGTACTTTCCTAACATATCCAATAGTTCTAAGCCACAGAAATCTTAGAAGGATTTTTGTGACAATCTTGTTAAAGGAATATTCTCATAGATTTTCATTTTTTTCATATAACAAAGAAAAATCTTTTAGAAACAAAATGGTAAAAAAAACTATGTTAATATCTTATTCCGTTTAGAAGTTACAAAATTTTAAAGTATTTTTGATTTTGGACAAAAGAAACTGATTGGCAACATCTGTGATGTCATAGACACAATTTCAACAAAATGTCTTTTGTATTTCTTTACCAAGAAAAAAAAAAAACTATTTTCTTGTAAATTATATATTCCACCCTATCTCTATAATGAACCAAAATGCTGTTAAATTATGTAAAAAAAAAGTGTGATTAAATTTATAAGAAATACGTAATAACTGTGCTGGAATTGCCTTGATGACATCACCAAGCTGAAGGACATACTCTACGAGGTGTTTTTAAGAACACTTTTCTTCTCTTTAAATTGTCATAACTTTTAAATGTAATAAGATATTTACATAGTTTTTTCACCACTTTTTTGTCTACAAATTTTCTTTATCACATGTGGAGTGAAGGTCATAAGGCTCTGTGCTGAAATTATTTCTTTCAAACATGCATGACTAAACTTAGTCACGCATGCTCTCTGCAGACAAATCATTTAGCTCTAAACGCTTTAAACAGCCACCTATTCTTGCTCAGTAAGCTTTCTGCAAAAGCTCCATGCTTGAACCACTCCCTGCTTGAACTAATAAGCCAAGTAAATACACTGCATTTGCTAGTTCCTTTCATTGAATTAGTGAAGCGGAAAGTTCAGAAAGAGCTGGTATTACACAAATGGTTGTGGTTTTTGACATGCAACAAGATAAAGCTTTCTGAAATCCGCCGGGAAGGCGAATATTTTTATAAATTGTAGTAATGGTATTTACACAGCATGATATAAGAAAAAATAAAAATCCATGGGAATATTTCTTTAATGTTTGAACACTTTCCTTACCATTTTTCTTGTCCACTATTACACAATGAACTTGTTTGGCTACACTGAAATGATTTTTTAAAGGATTACTTCTGTGATAAAAAAAAGTTTATCTTATATGAAAGAGGACTTTAATAGACTGATATCATACTTTTTTTGATTAATTTGAATTAAAAATACTCCAGTTTTGTTACATTCTTTGCTAATCTTTCCTCTTATGCCCACAATGTTTTTGTGGTAGGTATTGTGGGACTACTGTAGTATAGAACCAGTTCACACAATTCAATTCAGTTAAATGTAAAATATCTTATAATAGTTGTATGATACAAGAAAATCAATATGCGGTTTTTAGTATACATATACAGTATTCTCTATTATGATCATATAAAATATTGGTACCATCTCATAATAATTTTGGGGAATATGCCCCCATTTAAAAAAAAAAAGAGTTGGACAGGCCTTTTTCCCAGGGTCTTCGGATAAAACAAATCATTAACTCATTTAATGAATAATACTTAACAAAATGAACCGCAAATGTAACTAATGTATACAACTAAAGTATAAACAATCTTTATAGGAAAACTTTTTGCCAAATGAAAGGTAAAACAATATATTTCTTTTGTATGTTCAGTGAAATATTAAATATGTTCTTGCTAGTTGGTTATCCAAAGTCTGCCTCCAATAACCTGTTTAACATTGGTTTAACTTCTAATACACATCAACCTATAAAAAGAATGTACCACAGACCTCTAACTACAAATATAAGTCAATAAATATTTGTGAATTATTTGTAACCTCTAATAAACATTAACTTGTAATATACTTGAACATGTCCTATCAAATTAACACTTTATAATCTTATTTTTGCACTTGGGGAAGGGAGAAGGGAAGGGGGCTATCAATACACAGAGCTGGCCAGTAGTGTGTGCGTTAAAACATGACACTGAAAGATTATCATTGTATGAGCTACTGTAGATGAATCTCAAGCTAGGTATATGATCCCTCTTTAGACTCAATATAGGCCTATGATATTGCATTAAAATAGAGCATATATCATGATCTACTTTGAAGGCTTTCATGTATAATTTCCTAAGCAGGGTGGTACAGGTTGGCTTCTCAATAGTCTTTTAAGTCCACTTCATAGTAGTGTTGCTGAAGTATTTCACCCAACACTTTCTTGGATTGT
>JAIGNY010002183.1:0-18350 GCA_020152595.1 Chiridota heheva
GAAAGATAATTGACTTTCACAAGGCTTTACTAAAACGATATATTGACCAAATGCACCTGAACTCTATCAACTGAAACCTTTATGTCTCATATAAAGCCCTTTGTATCAGCAATACATCAATCAAATTTTATACCACCATTTAAATATTCATATAGTAAATTTACACGTGTTTTTATAAAGATTTATATGGATTACATAATTGTTCACAACCATATAAAGATTTATATGGATAAAAGAAAAAGGCTTCTTTTATATAGCTATATAAACCCATATAAAGAATTGGCCATATATGTTAATCCAATTGGCCATATATGTTAATCAAATTGGCCATATATGTTAATCAAATTTATATACCCATATAATGTCACATCTGTAAATCAATTTGCATACAGCCATATAAAGATTTATATGGAGTATACAATTAGAAAAGTCTAGATACGCACAAAATGAGGAATGTTAAACTATTTTCTCGATCGTGGTAATATCGCTGGTCTGTTGCACTTAACACGATTTCTTGTGATAAGAAATATTCAATAGTATGCAATAAAGGAAAAACAATTCATCGTTTTAACTTAGATAAACCCGAACGTTAAATTTAAAAAAAAGGAGATGTTTTGATTTTTTTCTTTCTTTCCAGGTATCGGAACCATTATCTTGCTTCATATACAGTATGACCGATATGAATTATTCCCATATCTAGTCCTACCTATGACTTTGTTTTATTCCACCAACTCTGCGACTTGCTAAATCTTCAAATCGTTTCTATCGCTTAAGCAGCTTTGTAATTTGATTGAAACCCATAGTGTTATGTCCTGCTTTATCATCACTGCATTATTATATTATTTCATTGCTCTATTACATCATACTTTGAAAATTTACAATTAATTGTTAATACACGAGTTGTTTTAGTAATTTTACTTGAACCCTCCCTTTAGACACTTGAGGTCATTCCCATCTTTTAAGCATGAAACTAAAAAGTTATTTTCGTTAAGTGGCTACTGTCTGCATGGAGATACATTTACACATATGTTTGAATACACAGTTGTTATCTAATGCGTTGTTGAAACCCTTAGTTTTAGTTTTTGATCAGCGTCATAATTATTCATATTGAAACAGAAACTCCTCCTTGTTGTGTTTAGCATCTAGTAAATAAACTGCTTTGCTATACAAAATAGTTGAATAGGTGCTTACGGTTAGTTACATGCACGCATTTAAGTTCTGATTTGAAAATGAAACTACCACGTGTTTCCGACTGTACGTTTAGATGTTACCATCGTAGAAAGCATGTTAGTTTGAAAGAATATTAAACGCAGCGGTACCGTTACTGCAGTATGCCTATTAGTAATAACATAAATGTTCCTATAAAGGGGAACATTTTGCTACATGTAAGCCGCCATTTTGTGATATTTTCCATAATCCTTTGCTATCCTAACGTTAAATCCTTATGTAATGTTACAAATTTCAAATTGGAAATACGTCTGAGAAAAATATCTTTGCTAGGGGAAACTTAAAACTCATGGAAATGCATTCGTTACTGTCATGGTCAAAACTTTTCCACTCCCATTTGATTGTTCCTCACGCCGTTGTCGAAATATTATAAAGAATAGACAATAAAGGTAGGCCCTTTGGCGTGAAACAGCCAGTTTAATATTTCAATCAATTTTCAACCCAACGATTTTAATATTTCAAGCACATAAATGAGAAACTATGACATTTTATAGCAACATCTAAACAATATGGCTGCATGACTCCAAAACTCGCGTGTGTTAGAAATGTTCCTATTAATAGGCATACTGCCGGACTGGTAACTGTACTTCCCTTAGCTGTTAATTGGCATTCTCCTTTCAATTTTTATTAACGCTATAGTGTTCTCTATGTGCGTTTATGATACTGTGATGCTATTAAAGATACCTTTTATTCCTATCAGTAGGTTAAAAGGTTGGCAATTATAAAGTCAGGTGAATACTTTTAACAGTCTGAGCAATTCCTCAAAATCGACGAAATTTAAATTTGTCGATTCCGAAGAACTCGTATTTGAATTAGCCATCCACAATGCAACGTTACCCAAAAGAACTCGTTTTTTCCAGTATAATCGTATACACAATCTCAAATTAGCGTGCGTTTGGGAACGTCAAATGCTGCACAGGAAAAGCTGGAAGTTGAATATTCATATAAACAAAAAAGCCAGGCCCGCGAGTGTGATTGGCCAGTCCATTTCTTCATTAAACCGATACAAAGATTTGATCTGCGCAATGACCTTAAGTGCTAGACGTGAGACGGTCGCTTTACTGACATTCGCCTCGAACCATTCTATATCAAACTAGAAACGCGTAACTAAGATAGATAAGATAAAATAAGATCATTTTATTTCGTCCACAACAAAATATAAATACTTGTCGCCCTGAAGCAAAACGTACTAAGATATTTAAAAAAATATATAAATATAAAAGTTATGTATATAAATGTTGCATAAAAGTGAAGTAGAAATAAAGAAATAAAACAATTAATAAACAGTAAATTAGGAAAAATAAAAATTTCAGTAAATATTAGTAAATGGTAAAATACAGTAACGTCCAAGATGTAATTATACACACATATAGGCCCACATACATATATATAGGCCCACCTACGTACATATAGGCCCACATGCATACATATAGGCCACATACATATATATATATATATATATATATATATATATGTATATGCATACATACGCATACACACATACATATACACACATATACATATATAATATACACACATATATACATATATAATATACACACATATACATGTATAAATAGAAATAAAAATTTGTCCTAAAATTTAAAACACAAACTATCAGACCGCTTTGAAGTTGAATAGAGAAATTTAAATCAATGTTGGTACGGAATAATGCGGTGAATAAATGCTTGTTTTTCAATGTTTATTATTGATAATGTTGATAAAGTTTCTCACAGTATCAACAATAGCGTAAATTTTGTATTCTGTTGCTGAGGATGTGTTGAAGAATTTTTTTTAAATCTTTGTGTTTATGGCAGAATAATTCTGTCAAAACACCGAGACTATCAGGCTGTAAGCATGCTGCAGCAGCAACTTTTATAGTATCATATCACTGTGTACGTACACATTGTGCGATGTAAGTACGCTACAGCTAAGTTAGAGTTTGCACGGCTAATAAATGTTCAATTTTCAATGTTTTTGTTTTGTATTTTGTTGCAGGGGATGTGTTGAAGATATTTTGTTCTTCTTTGTGAATATAGCAGAATAATTATGTCGATGCAACCGGAACACCGGGCTGTCAGTCGGTAGTTATTAGTCTAGCTCCCTGCACATACCCACAATATTAACGACATGTAGCAATCACAAAACGGCGGCAGCATACAAAAACGGGCCAAAGTGAAAGAAATTACGGCCAAACGATGGTCAGTAAATCTAGCTGGTAAATCTAATGAATCAATAAACATATGCAATAATCATATCACTGTGTACGAAGGGTCAAACTGCATTTCCGAGACTCGATCACACATAACAAAAACGTATGTGTGACGTCTAGTATGATAGAGTAATGTTACAGCAAGCTGCGTGAACGAATGTGATTAGCATAGATTATAATAGATAATCGTCGAGTTCAAAGAAGACAAAAGTTTGTCGATTTTGAGAAATTACTCGAACTGTTCAACCTTAAACAATGAACTTATAAACAAACAACTGGCACGATTAGTTTTATTGCACTTAATTCGATTTTTCAAAAACACATCTGAATGCATGAAATTAAGGCCAGGGGTAAAAAAAAAACGGAAGAACGTTAAACGGAATATGTGAGGTTTACGATTGTGGCTAAAATTATTCCATTTGACGCACACAGTTCTACAAATTACCATATCAGTTTTCCTTCTATGCCTTCTGCATTGGTTTTACGTCATTTTGATATCATTAGTGCTCATATACTTATACGTTATTGGGACAAAGTCCCATCCCATTGGATAATGTTAAAGTTACTGTACTAGACTTTTTTTAACACACTCTTGGAATATTTGAAATGAGATACAATTGAAATGTTGATACGTTAATATGATTTGTTTCGCCATTTTTTGTTTGTTTGATCAAAATACGGGAATATCTTATGAAGATAAACTTCATAATTTAAAATTAAACAGAAGTTGGAAAGATATTTTACTGTGTTGCTACATGCTACTAGATGGTGTTTAATTGCTTATTTTCTGTTTTATTCCGTTAGGCAATACATTGCATCGCAATTACAACCGGAAAATCTGCTTAATACATTTACGTAATAGTGGTTTCATTCTCGCCAGTGCACCACAACTGGTTATCAAAGGCCGTGGACATTGACTTGGTTGTTGGTGTTATGTCTGTCCGTACGTTATACCTGTTGTCTAGTCCGGTTCGTATTAAGCATTTCGTGATAGCATTGTTACTATCAAAACCGAATACGCAGGCGACGACCCCGTCATTGTAATAATGTGTTCAATCGTCGTCGGCGGTTTCATTCACAAAAATAAAATTCCTGTTTTGAAGAGCTTACTGTCCTAAGTGTTATTAAGTATACAACGTACAGTATATACGAGGTGAACCATAACAGTTTGCAACTATATCGCATTATAAACTTTTGAACAGCAAAAACCAAACTTGCCTATTAAAATTTTAGGCCACAGTGCAAAGGTGTTGGTCACCCTCACTAAAGGACTCACCAAAGGACTTTGATATGAGTCAATGGAAAATTAGCTCCCGAGAAAGTATATTTTTTTCTGAAGCAGATCTCGTCAAGTTTTGACATGCATAGTCTAGACCTACCTCTTGTCTACCATCCACAAAATTTTCAACTTCAAAGCTTCCTGTTTTGTAAAATAGAGCCCCCCCCCCCCTCCAATATTTAGTATCATTTTCTCCAGTATGAGGGATATGTATTATGTTAAAGGCCTTTCAACCATATTTTTCTCTCTTGACACATACAGTAGGTAGCACGGAACTCATTATTTGAGGTTCTGAAGGTAGTTTTAACGAAATTGTATGTTTACTGTCGAGAAATATTCCTTTAACATACTGTACATACCCATTAAACATTACTGGCCTTGAGATTGTTTCCTGGCAAAATGATAGCGTCTTTACAGGGGTTGGCATTTGTACCTTGCGGAGTAATACTTAATTAGTTGCATGTTACTTGTAAGTTGTCGTCTTTGCTGTAAGTGATTTTTGTGTAAAGTGTTTTTTTTTTTTCGCTTTGAGCGATATCTATGCCATCGATCATAAAATTGAAATTGCCGTTATAATTTAAAGAATATAAACTAACCTGTTTGAGTTAGATGATTGACAGCTTTTTCAACCAATCACCGCATGAATTTGCCTAGAAAAATATCTGCGTAACCAAGTTAGGCAAGCATTCTACGCGGTACTGGTACAGTGCAACTAGCTACTGGTGCGTGCTCATGTAGTCAATGCAATTTACTGTACAAACAAATTTCTGCACACACAGACTGAGTGACGGCAAAATGATGAACACAAATTGCGCTTACGGGCCCGCTGCGGGCTTTGTAAATCTGATTGTGTTACCGAGAACTTAGCAAACTGAATTGTGTTCATCCCTAATGCTAATAACTCTAATAACGCTAATAACTCTAAAGATCCAGAGAAGTGCCATAAATGGACCAAAGCTTGCGGCAGGCCCCACGAACATCGAAATATCAATGCATTGGTCATGCACAATTGCGGATTTGAGATTTGTTTGCCCCATCTAGTTACCGCATTGCTATGGTAGGCGCGGCTTATTTCGTAACTCAGAGACGTTTATTATGAGTCTAAAATATTAGCTAAATATGATCAGTCATTGAAAATCATTTCACGATTGGAATATTTACTACAAGTAAAATAATATTCTCTCTCTGTCTCTCCCTCCCCCTCCTTCCCTTCCTCCCTCCCTCCCTTACTCCCTCCATTCCTCCCTCTCTCAAATATATACAAATACATCAAATTGAAAAATATTATTCAATAATACCTTTTTATAGACTTAGTCCTTTTTAAGTGCAGTGCAGCTAAAAAAACATCGCTTTTGATGGCATGGTTGAACAATATTTTCTGTTTCGTTTGATTGTGGACAAATATTCAACCTTGTTTTTCGCTGTTCCTGCTCAGAAATTATTAGACAGAGTTGCCACTGACACGCTGAACACACGATTATTTAAGGAGGAATAGTTACATTGATTATTTTTTTCCCTAAGAATTGGAAAAGATTATGTTTTGCTCTTTTTTCATTTTCCTCATTTTCGGGAGATGAGAAGAAAAAGGTAAGATCTTATTTCAAATGACTCATAATTTCAAAATGGAATCAAGAGATTACAGTCAATAAACGTCCGACGGCAAGTTCAATTGCTAAGTAAGATACTTTTATTTATTATCCAAGTATGTTTTTATTAACTTTATCTAGCACGCATCCCTTCCCCACTTTGAGGACACTAATAAGCAAGTATAAGAAAACATTCGAGAAGTAATCGATGACACTATTGATAACATATTTGGAGATTCTCGTCCCTAGTTGCAAAAGCTAGCTAACGAGTCTGACAAATCCTAGCGTAATTAAAAATAACAAGGTGCCAATTTTGTAATTGATAGTTGATTTATAAAACACATATAAATTTTTGCTTTCTGTCGTTGACAAGTCAAGATTTTTGCCAGTGCAGTTTCCTCACAAGTTCTAGAAAGAAAACGATCCAAGAAACACGTCTTCAGAAATAGATCCACGGATTAAATTGCGCTTTGATTAAACAATATTTCGGGTGTAAATTTGTTATTGTGATGTCAAAAAGCGGCGGTTTTTACTCAGATTTTGCAATTAAATTGTTCAGAAACATTAAAAAATTAAACTTTAGATTTTAGACTCTATCATAATTGGAAATAAACCACATGTCGAATGGCAATATCTATTAATAGAAGATGAAAACTTGTTCGTAGCGAATGAATCGCATTATTCCGGAGAAAGATTTCCCGTGGAAATATCCTAAGTTAGTAAAGACGTATTTGATCTTGACGAATCGATTTATTGTCACTTTACAATAATTATTTCGAGAGATAAGCAATGACAGGAGCCAATTAAACTCAACAGAATTGTACAGATATTGATCATATTCGGTAGATTTGTGATTGCATTATTTGGAGGGTTTATATTGTTGACACGTACGTTACGGCATCGGCAACTTTTGTCACAATACAAATAAATGCATACCTATTTAAGACGCAGTTGAGGTTGACGTTGTTCAAGAGTATGATGTCATCGACAACACTGATGAAATTGCAAATGATCTTGATGATTATACTGTCCTAGAAACAGAAAGTTGTAGGCCATGAAAGGAAGTGACAAACAACTTAAATTCTAACATAGATGAACTCAGTAAACAACACGACAACTTATGACACGCCTGGTATTAGAGAATAATCTTAATTATGGTTGAAACTATTCTAAATAGAACATTAAGAATTATCATACCAAGAATGGAGAGACATGAACAAAATATTTTCTCAGTGAGCTGCATGTCTTTTTATTTTGTCATTAGGCTTAGTTTAATATTTTATAATGAGATATGAAATATTCCGTAATTGTCACCGCAATTAGATTTGCATCAACTATCCTTATAAGGGATATATATATATATTGAAGATTGCTTTGCAAAACAAAACCGACAAGTGTACAAAAATCCGGTATTTTGACGTGTGGTCAGTAAATGTATTTAGTTTACAGAAAACAGACTTGCCCCATAAGTACGAAAATTATTAAAGAAAGTTCTATATTTTTGTTTTTTCGTATTCATTATAACTTTAATTTATAAGTATTATAAGTATTAATTGAATACAGTGTGAGAGGCTGATTATTTTGGCAAAATTACAAGATACGACATTATAATGGTTAGGAGGACAAAGAAAGTAGTTCGCTCACATACACACCTTTGATATGAATACCAAAGATGTTGCCGATTAAGATGATAAGCCTCATGCACCCCTGCGACACCACTCATCCATTGATGACTCTCATGCACCCCTGCGACACCACCCATCCATTGATGATCCTCATGCACCCCTGCGACACCACTCATCCATTGATAACCCTCATACACCCCTGCGATACCACTCATCCATTGATGACCCTCATGAACCCCTGCGACACCACTCACCCATTGATGACCCTCATGCACCCCTGCGACACCACTTATCCATTTCGCGATTCACTCTAATCTAGGAAGTTTATAGTTTATTACATAAATTTGCTGTACAAAAGTATGATATAAAGGCACATGTATATCAAAGCGAACTGAACGTAAGGTTAAAGCTATAATGTTGTATAATCCAATCTTTTACTGATGTTAAATTGGGAATATTTGATGTAAAATAGTCATTTAAGCCACAATAATCATTTATGATCTATACAAAAAAGTTGCAATAGTCACTGCCTTTTTAGATTTAAAAAGTGTAGTGATTGCATTGTTATAAAATCTTTCCTTCATTTATAAAAAAAAAAAATATTTTCAAGCAATTTGCTGACCACCATTTGAAAATATTTCAACATATTTTCATTGTTGTGATAGAAAAAAAAAAGACATATTTCCTTTATGGCCGAACATGGAATTTATTTGTAGAATAACTGCGTTAATAGTCTGGTAGCATGCCTATTAATGTGAACATAAATGTTCCTATTAATGGGAACATTTTGCTACATGGAAGCGGCCATTTTGTAATATTTTCCATGATCCTTTGCTATCCTAACGTTAAACTCTTATGCAAAGTTACATTTTTCAAATTTGAAATACGTCTAGGAAAAATATCTTTGCTAGAGAAAACTTAACTTATTTCCAAGATATCTGTAATTCCAGATTACATAATGGAACGGCATTCTAGAACGCCATTCTATAATTTAGTCCAGAAAAACGGATATTTAGAATTACATATCGGATATCCAATATATTATTCTTGATATCTGAAATTCAATTGTGGATATCTTAAATTCCATGTTCAATATGAACATTCATGGGAGTCAGAGCTACGTCGCACATCAATTAAAAGTCTGCAAGTTGCAGGAACTCCATACAGCACATGTCATGCAGGATAGAAGGGTTTGCTTCGTTTCTCTCACCAATCGAGATACATATCGTATGTTGCTGTATATGGAATCGAGGGTGTCCTGAACATTCTTCACCTGTCGCGACGCCATGGCTACAGCTACGGTACACATACAGTACGTGTGCAGTCTGACAGTACAGTAATCATAATCATAATCCATCAATTTATATGGCGCACACTTCGATCTGGCAATCTTCAGTGGCGCTTTACAAATAAAACATCAATACAATGACAAAACAAGAATGATAGCCGCTCTCCCAGTGCAATGGGACCGATATAAACAAAACAAATAAATGAGGAAATACCACTAATATTGATTTAAAAGATAGGTTTTCAAATGACGCTTAAAAATATTTTACCGACTGAGCAAGTTTTATATAATCTGGTAGGAAATTCCACCATGTCGATCCCATTACACTGAATGAACGACCAGCATAAGTGTTACGTTTGGTAAATGGTACAAATACTTTTTATATGAGGTAGTTGACCTGGTTTCCCGTCTATTAGGCATATTGATTAATAGATCCTTCAAGTCTCATGCTGCAGTATAGCATGTTATACGTGATACACACAATCATATTTAATTTGTCCTCCTCAGTATTTATGTTATTTAATACACTTCAAATTCATATTAAATATTACACTTCCGCTACAGGTCATAGGGTAATTATCAGAGTAATGAATATGAATAATGAATGTTGAAATTTGAATTTAAGATATCACAAATTGATTTGTTTATATCTAAAATTCAATTCCAGATATCCAAACTTTTATTCTGGACATCTGAAATTGAATTTCAGATGTCTAAAAATCTTTTTTTTCTTTCTTCAAAATTAAATATCAGATATCAAGAATTGTATTTTAGATATCCAAAATTTAAGTTTTAATCAGAAATTCTTGGTATAAAAATATAATTATTGATATCTGAAATTCATATTCGGATTTCCAGAATTATTTCAGATATCTATGATTCTAGATTAAGTGATAAACAGCGTTCCATACGTCCGCAATTCTTACTCTTGTATAGGATTTGCTTTGAAAATACTGTTTTTAGTAAAATATTAATAAATGAAAGCCTTACCGACAGCTAACGATCTCCGAAGAAAATTTTTATTTAGAAAGTGTGCGATATTCTCAACTGTCGATTGGCTATCTGTAACAAACCAATCTCCCACCCCGGGTTACCCGCCCACCGTTATAGATACTGATTGTTGTTCTAATTGAATTTCTTATTGAGACTAATATTGATAATGGCGGAGATAATCAGGTAGGGTCCATGCAAAGAATGTATAAGTGGCACTGGAACCATGTTTTAGGTTTATTCTCATCATTGCTCACGGTTTTATTTTCGGCTCAATTTTGCTAAACATTTGAGTTCTACAATGATACTTCAGTTGGTATCGTTTTTTTTCAAAATAAAGATAAAAATGAGTAAACCTGCATGCTGAAGGACGGAGCATTGATATCATGCTGTAACTGATAACTACGAAATGGCAAATTGTCAAAAGAATTGTTTGGAATATCAAGTTGCTAGCAAGGGCGGATGCAGAGGTGATTTTGGGAGGCCAAATTAATGGTCACACCAGATTGTCATTAAAATCACACAGTGGCGTGCCCTTAACGGCATAGGGTCCGCATAAGAGCCCTTGGTGGGGACCATGGACGAAGCTCCCCTAAAAACACCCCTGGATCCGCCCTTGGTTGTTATTACAAAATGAGAAACTCTACAAGGTTATTAGTTTATCGATCTTTTATTGAATTAAACTACAAAGAAAGTTGCATACTTTGCAATTGGCACTATCACACCGATATAAATCAGTTCAATACAATATATTTTAGTCAACATTTAAATGGATGAATACATCGTAGCTGTTTTACAATTAACGAAAACAATTGTACAGTTGCGTCAAACACTGATGAAACTGCACGTCTTCGTTTATGTAGCTGATTTATATTTCTTTTTCTGTGTTTTATACATTTGCAATTGTGTGTCAGACAAAAATGAAAAATAAACTAAAACTGCACTAAACAGCAGATGAATAAATAAATAAAGATAAATCATTGCGTATCATGGCATAATCGTATAGCTTACAATTTAAACTTTCACACTATCACAAATCATACATTTGTCCAGGTTTAACAGTCCGAAAGCATGCCTATTAATAGAAAGTTAAACATTTATAATACATGAGAATATTGAAGTCATGCAGCCATATTGTTCAGATGTTGCAATGAAATGTCATAATTTCTAATTAATGTACTTGAAATATCTATTGTCAATCTTTTCAAATATTTGAAAACGGCGTGATGAACATATCAAACGGGATTGGAAAAGTTGTAACCACGACAGTAATGAAGGTATTTTCATGAGTTTTAAGTTTCCCTTAGCAAAGATATTTTTCCCAGACGTATTTCAAATTTGAAATATGAAACATTGCATAACCTTTTAACGTTAGAATAGCAAAGGTGTATGGGAAATATCACAACATGGCGGCTTCCATGTAGCAAATTTGTTCCCATTTTTAGGAACATTTATGTTCCCATTAACAGGCATGCTGCCGGACTGTTAAAGGACGGCATCTTTAAATTCACGCAAAAGTCATTTCAGTGAACACTCCTATGAAAGGTATGAATACATCATTGCTGTTATTGCAACATACGGGAACAATAATGCTTTGTATGTACAAAGAAGTACAAATAATTGAAATACCGACTAAATAGCAGGAATACCGACAGATTTCATATTCTTTTCCAATAGATGTTTGTCATTATGCACTTAAAATTGCATGTCAGGGATCTCGGTTGCGTAAAACTTATGCAGCACATATCCTGTCTAAAGATTACGTCTAATTACACTTTATAACAATTACTAGACAACATATCCGTGAGACAAAAATATAATAAAATTGCAGGATATAGGGAAAAGATCAATCTAACACAGTAAAAATGTAATATAAATTAAGAATCTTCTATTGAAGTGAAACAAAGCTACCGTAAAAGTTGCATAGCTTGCAATTGATACTATCACAGCAATTGAAATCAACATATCAGTGCAGGTAAAAGCACGGCATTGCAAATTTCACGCAAATTAAAAAAAAATACATTTTCGTCATTACGCATTTCAAATTGCATGTAAGAGATCTCGGCTTGGGCAAAAGGTATGCAGCATATATCCTGCCAAACGATTACATATAACTGCAATTTATAACAATTGCAAGACAAGATATCTGAGAGATAAGATATAATAAAACTGCAGTAAATATAGAAAAGTCAATCCTAACATAGTAAAATGGTTTATAATGGTACAATGAACAAAATAACAACTTTTAAATCTCAAATTGGTCTAAAGCTACCTTGCAAGTTGCATAGTTTGCAATTGATACTATCGCACCAATCCAAATCAGAAGTCTAAGTAACGGACGGCATTTTTAATTTCAGTCAATACTCCTTTTAACGGTAAAAGTACATCGTAATTGTATTTCTGCCTGACACTGGAACAGTTGTTTTGACTGTGCGAAGACGTGCAACACCAACTACACAACAGGAATACAAGTCTGTGTATTCGTTGCTTATGAGACTGATTTCCTTCGTGTTTTGTCTTTTTCTACACATTTCAGTCACTATGACCTTGCACAAAGTAAATTGATCAAGGGCACAATAAAGGATAAACTAAAACAATGATGAAATGGAAAAGTTAAAAACTAAGAAATCAATTACTTTGGCGCTTAGAATGCTTTGGTAACAAGGCATGCTTTATTATATAGGGATGTAGGCAAGATCTACTTTGACAGAATGTAACAAATACAGTATAATAAGGAAGTTACAAACATTACATCAAACATAGGAATCATTTTAAGATAATATAACACATTAATGCTAAGCTCGATCGATGATTCAAAATAAAAAATATTACAAATAAGGCTGTGGTAAAAATCACATTTTAACGACCAAAATTATTAGCTTATCACCCTCGTGCGCATATTTTTGAGAGAATCCCAGTACCGAATTTTTCTTTCGGATCAGTCATTCAGCCTCCGTACCTCCCTATCTTTCTACCGAAATACGAACTGCTTCAGAAAGTGTGAAATTTGTATACACCAGATGTGGTTGACTTGATGTGGTTGACCTGATGTGGTTGACCTGATGTGGTTGACCTGATGTGGTTGACCTGATGTGGTTGACCTGATGTGGTTGACCTGTGGTTGACCTGATGTGGTTGACCCGATGTGGTTGACCCGATGTGGTTGACCCGATGTGGTTGACCCGATGTGGTTGACCCGATGTGGTTGACCTGATGTGGTTGACTTGATGCGGTTGACCTGATGCGGTTGACCTGATGTGGTTGACCTGATGTGGTTGACCTGATGTGGTTGACCTGATGTGGTTGACCTGATGTGGTTGACCTGATGTGGTTGACCTGATGTGGTTGACCTGATGCGGTTGACCTGATGCGGTTGACCTGATGGGATTGACCTGACGTGGTTGACCTGATGGGGTTGACCTGATGGGGTTGACCTGATGGGGTTGACCTGATGTGGTTGACCTGATACGGTTGACCTGATACGGTTGACCTGATGCGGTTGACATGATGCGGTTGACCTGATGCGGTTGACCTGATGCGGTTGACCTGATGAGGTTGACCTGATGAGGTTGAAGCCAACTGGGTTCGGGTGACAAGCTAATATTTTTACGGGACGTTAGATGGGCAGAAAAAAGATTCAAAGTGTACATTAACTATGGTAATAATTAAACTACCAAATTACAAATTACTACGGAATAGTCTGTCCCTTACATTAAAATCCGCTAGATCCTTTCAACAGCTCCAACATGTACTTAAGACCCATCTTTTTTAATGTGCTTTCAATTCTGTAACTTAATCTGTTTTTTTGTCTGATATTATCTTGTTACTGTTTTTACCATTTATCGTTCTTGTTTTCTTTTTTATTCTCGTATATATTTGTATGATTGTTATAGGCACATCAGAATAAGTATTTTTGGATTATGCAACATATAGCTTCTATAAACTTGATCTTGCACTTTTAATGAACTAAAAAGAAGGATATCTTTCTTCAAAATGTTTAACAATAACTTTGAAGTGAATAAAGGGAACGGCGATTACAAATAGATCAGTTACTCTGTAATTAACAAGCTGTTAAAAATGTTCTGTTTTAAAGAGTTATATTTTGCTACAAAGTTATAATTTGGTACAAAGGTAAATGATATGAATTAAAGGAGGGCATATATTAGGGGATCCCCAAAAATTGAATGTTTTTCTAGCACGCAACGGTATAGTAATTTTCTGGTTAATATGAATATTTAATTGACCTTTCAAGTCCCCCAAGCCGTCTGTGGGCTATGGAGGCATGATGTTTATCGATCTGTTGTGGATAATATATCTGTGAAATTTGAAAAAAAGAGCGCCCTCGCTTTTCGGTCTTTAAACCAAATATAAACGTGGAGATTAAATAAAAAAGGTAGACAATGAGGGATGACCTAAATCAATGATCCAAAAGAAAATTGATTTAAAAATCAGTTATATGGTAATTACAATGTTTTGGTGAAAACACATGTAAAAACGAGTAACGAGCAACAATGTGGTTTAACAAATATTGTAAAATCTTGGTTCATCAAGAGATATTATGTACGAGAACGAATGTAAAATATTTGGTGATTAGAACTCTTTGGTAAACAACATGTAAAATCGAGTAAGGATTAAACGAGCTGCAATGTGCTTTAATAAATATGGTAATAGTTTACTTCATTCATCAAGATATATTATGTCTGGGATATATTATGTCCGAGAACGAATGTAAATTATTTGGTGATTAAAACTCTTTGGTAAACAACATGTAAAATTGACTAACGATTAAACGAGCTGCAATGTGCTTTGATAAATATCGTAATAGTTTACTTGGTTCATCAAGATATATTATGTTCGGGATATATTATGTCCATTAAAACTTTTTGGTAAACAACATGTAAAATCGACTAACGATTAAAGGAGCTGCAATGTGCTTTGATAAATATCGTAATAGTTTAATTGGTTCATCAAGATATATTATGTCCCGGATATATTATGTCCGAGAACGAATGTAAATTATTTGGTGATTAAAACTCTTTGGTAAACAACATGTAAAATCAACTAACGATTAAACGAGCTGCAATGTGCTTTGATAAATATCGTAATAGTTTACTTGGTTCATCAATATATATTATGTTCGGGATATATTATGTCCAAGAACAAATGCAAATTATTTGGTGATTAAAACTCTTTGGTAAACATATATGTAAAATCGACTAACGATTAAACAAACTACAATGTGTTTTGATAAATATCGTAATAGTCTACTGATCCTTCAAGAGATTATGTTCACGACCGAATCAAGAAAAGGATAAATACTGTACTTTTCTATAAAACTATATTTTAATGCACTATTTACATACGCGGTAAAGTTTGATACTTCCATTAAGCGGCTTTTTAACCGGCCTCATAGCGAGTGTAATCATAATTAATGATCATGCCAATACTGTGATGGATACCAAAATCAGTGGAAACCGAGGAAATTTACTTCAATTGACAAAGATTATATCAAAAAAGCCGAATCGAATAAAAAAAAACGTTGATAAATTACTGGCAATTCAGAAGCATCCCGGTAAACATTATAGAAAGAACAACGGTAAATTTCGTAAGGCAGCGTTAAAAACTTTTGAATATTCATATCCTATCAGTAGTCAAAATTTCACAGTGAGCCAATGGAAGTTTGAAAAATCCAGAGCGAAAAATGTCAGATTTAGTATGTTCAAACGACGTCATGTGACAATTTCCTCTATTTTTAGGGTATTTTGAGTAAGGTTTTTTTTCTGGGTTGCGCCCGGACTGACTGATAACAGATTCGTCATCAACGGTGAGCCATGCTCATTTGTATCCAATACATTTCCTTTGTTGAAATAATCTTGCAAAACAATATTAGAATCCAAGTCAATTTCCTTGATACGAATTTTACAGTAGAGTAACTATTAGAACGAAAACAAGATGCTGTAACATTTGTACCTGAATTTGAAATAAACTACCTTATGTGGACACAATTTTGTTATTATTATTGAACAACAATCTTCCCTAACTACCTTTCTCAAACCAAACTTATATCAGATCAGGCCATACGTTATTTCAAGCATTTTGTTCTGTCAAGGGATAGAAATTTATAAAATTCAATCAGAAAATACTTAGTTTTTGTATCAATCTGTCTATATGTAATAAATTATCAATCAACTGAATTTTACGATCGGACTTTGGTAATACGAGATTTGTCAATTGGTAACAACTTTTTGAACGCACGTTTTTGTAGACTCGAACAAGAACTTGACGACTTTCCAGAATACGCGATCTTTCTTAATATGTTGAAAGACTTTTAATGCAATATCTAAAGGTAAGCTTCTAACCTCGTGTATTGTTATTATCTTATAAAGTAACTACAAAGTTTGAATGAACCTCTTTTTACTATAAATGGAGTTCAGCCTAATCTAAAGAAAATAAAATGGCTTATACCTGCTAGTTATCAGGTTCCTCGAATTATAACTGATATTGAAAATAATTAGTCCGGAAGCATGCCTATTAAAAGAAACATTTATAACACACGAGATTTTTAAAGTAATGAGTCATATTGTTCAGATATTGCGATAAAATGTCAAATTTTCTAATCTATGTACTTGAAATATCAAAAATCATTGTGTTGTAAAATATTCGAATTTTCAAAATGGCCGTTTCGCGCCTAAAAGCCTATTTTTTTCTAATATTTCGAAAAAGGCATGGTGAACATATCAAATGGGGTGAAAAAGTTGTAGTCATGACAGTAATAAAGTTATTTTCATGAGTTTTAAGTTTCTTCTAGCAAAATTTTTTCCCAGGCGTACTTTAAATTGGAAATATGTAACATTGCAAAAAGCCTTAAGATTAGGATAGCAAAGGATCATGGGAAATATCACAAAATGGCGGCTTCCATGTAGCAAAATGTTCCCATTTTCGGAATATTTATGTTCCCATTAATAGGCATGCTACCGCACTGATAATGTTGTATTTACTCGTTGTATAGATATGTTTACACACATATGTCCTGCATATATAGGTATTGCATTTCATGAGAATAAACATTTGGCAAAATAAATGTAAACACTGCAGTTTTAAAATCAGTATGCACAGTACATAGTATATAGAGGAGATAACATCAATATCATCAATGGCGCAAACAACTGCATGAAACAAAAATTGTTCAGCATGTGGAATACCAACCACCTATTAATTAGCACAGTAATTCTTCAAGTCAAAATGTCATAAACCCTTTTATCAGTCTACGTTTACTATTTTTTGTAAAATCACTTTCACAAATTTTGCAGCAGTATAACCCATCTTGATGCAATTAGTATTTTCTTAAGGGAATGTTTTTTTGACATTCGCATTCCCTATTTCTGTATAGGGCCTTACGGAATACGACTGAGCTCATACATAGTTGCCCACTTGAATGTCATTCGATACATCATTCTGGACATAAGCTAACACTCAAATGTGTACAAATAATAGGGTCTTGAAATATCTGATGTAGCGGCACTGCAAGTTTCAATCAAGCCAACAAAATATTCATTTGGCAAATCAAGCTTTTAAGTTGAGCGATGTTTCCAATTATATTTCTGTAGAGCTATCTTGTTTAATTGAGCACGGCTAAAGTAAGTCTAAGAGCTCGATGCTGTATAACAGATACCTCTAGAAATTTAAAGTTTCGTATTTATTTGGTTGGTTCCGTAATTCCCTAAGGATATATACTTACATTAACAAATATTCAAGATGAGCAATACAAACAAATGTTTTATTGAATTTGTCAATATTTCCTCTTCTCTCGAACTTCCAGTGTTATGCATAGGCTTCGCTACTCCGTTCTTGTAATTAGATTTCGGCTCAATCGTTATGTAATTGATCCACTGCTATCAAAGAGCTTCTACACAGCTCTTTGCTGCTATGCTGTATTTATTTATATATTGATGAACAACATCAATCTGAAAGAAATGAAGTAGATATTATCTGGAAAATCTGAAATAGAAAAAGTTGTGCTCAAACTTGGACGTCTACATTATTTGTAAAAACCTGTACTATATGATATGATTCTCAAATACAGCTTTCTTTCGGTTTTACAACTTCGAGATGTGTTAAAGAGGCGATATCGTCATATGTGCAC
>JAIGNY010002184.1:0-16693 GCA_020152595.1 Chiridota heheva
AATTTATTTTTCCAATTACCTTTGGTATGGGAACACAAGAAATGCTTTTGAAAATATATTAATGCTCTATGAAGAAAACAAATAAGGAATAGCCTATTTACATTAATTAAGTCGATGATCTATCTCTTGGAATTATAAAATAAGAGAGTGAAAAAATTCAAAATCAGCAACGATCAATATGTTTATTTTTAAGCAATTCATCAAATCCTGGAAAACAATTTTAATGTAGGGCCTGCTGTACACTGTTTTAACACAACATTCACACTGAACTTGTAACATAATATAGCCTATCGTTACATACTACCCCTTTTCACTTCACAAAGTCGAATTAAAACAAATCAATAATTTCCCCCAACAAACCATGGGCAAACAAAAGAGATTATCTTTTGTTGAACTTTCACGGAGTTAATCCCCATTCATACCCAAACGAACACAGAAAGCTCACACACATTGTACAGTGAGAGTGAATGCGTGGACGCTCGTTTCTTGTGTTGACATTGATTCAATAGACAACTCTGTGCTATTTTCAGTCGGCCTCCGTCCGCGACCGGTCGCCTGTCGGTCGGGTGACGGTCGCATAAAGCCTTAATGACGTGGACCCTAAGTATAAAGTTTGTAAGTTTACAGATGGTTGCACCTGATTCTTTGGTGGTGCTTGTTTGAGGTAGGATGTTCTTGACTGCTTGTAGGCCTTCGGTGTTGGGTATGTTGGTATGTAGAGATGATACGTCCATTGTTACAAGAAGAGAGTCCACAGTGACTGATTTGATGTCTAGTAGTTGCCGTAAAAAATTGGTGGTGTTTTTGAGGTAGCTGGGCATGGTGGGTAATAGGGGCTGAAAGTGGCTATTGACGAAGGCTGAATTATGTTCTGTGAGGGTTCCGAAGCCTGACACAATGGGTCTCCCTGGAGGTGTAGTGGAGTTGGCGACAGCATTTGTCAGCGGTGGGAGTTTGTGAATTTTGGGGAGGGTATAGAAGGTGCCATGGGATCGTTGGGTATCAGCTTGATTATGGCGCCCTGCAGATGTTGGGGAAAAGTGCTGACTAGTTTTCTGAGTTCTGTTGTGTGGCTTTGTATGATTTTTCCAATCAATGGGTTTGTAGAAGATAGTATCCAAATCTGTCTCATTACTTCTGTAATGTAGTGTGTTCTGTTTTGAATTACTATGGCCCCTCCTTTGTCTGCATGTTTAATTACTATATCGTCACTGCAGTTCAGTGTTGAAATTGCACAAAGCTGTGCTTCTGTGATGTTGGGTTTGTCGACCTTTTTGATTTTGAGTCAGTGATAAAAATTGTCTAGATGTGATTGCACTTTGTGAACGAATGAGTTGATAAAGAAGTTTTGGTTTTCTTTAAAGGAAGGAGGGGTGGTCCACTGTGACTTTTTCCGGAATGGGTTCGATGGTGCTTTTTCTTTGTCTTGATCATTGAGCTCTGATGATTAAAAGAATTCTGCCAAACGGAATTTGTAGACACATGATAAATGACAAATCCATTATCCATTATGGCAAAACCTTATACCCAGGCCCATTCAATTGTGACAGCTCCAACATTATTCATCTCTTAACTTGCAACCTTTGCTTCTCCTGTTTGTTCCTTTGCAGGTTTGCAATCTCTGTCAAAGTATTCTCAAAAATAAAGTTGATGAGAAATCATTGTTATACCAAAACGACTTTATTTGCTGTGTTTACAACCTTTTGTTTAAAAAGAAAAGCAACATTTTCCATTATATGTACATATATGAATATTAAAATAATAAAATCTTGCACTTACTAAGCCCAAATATTGGTAAACGTCAAACTTCAAAGTTTATTGAGTTTTGATGTAGTTGTCCGTGTTCTACAATGTGCATTAACACTGAAGAAAAGAAGGAGCTCAAACATTAAGATTGCTTGCATAATGAGGTTATATCGTTTGTCTAGTCTGGAATAGAATGAACCTTCTCTATTTTCTACTCTGATGTGTGAGAATAAGGGATCCAATGTAAAGGCACAAACAAAGGGTAAACATGTTCTTGATTGTACATTTAATTTAATACTTGTGTAACTTTTGTATATCTATGGCTACAATTGAGGAGAAAAGATCTAGTTTAAAGACATAAACACGGTGAAAGCAAACAGTTTAATGTAGTTTTAACTTCAACTGTTTCTTTGCATGTTTGCAATCTCTGTTGCAGCTATCATCTGCTCTGATCCTCTACAAGTAAGTGACGGGAATGTAACTTTGTCTAACGACAAGCGATATGCTAGCATTGCTACATACACCTGTGACGAAGGGTACCGCTTAAATGGAGAAGGATTCCGAACCTGCCAGATAATTGGAACTTGGGATGGATCAGATCCAATATGCGAAGGTAAATTTGATCTCATGATGTCCATCCGCCATGAAAACGACTCTGTTTGCTGCTTTACAACTTACCATTAATAAGAAAAGCAAAATGGTGCCTGACGTGTAAATATTAACATCGAAATAACAAATACACTTTTTATAAGCGTACATTTTCCTTTACTTGATTGCTTCATTTGATGGCATTTAAGATTAAGTCCTTTCCTAATGACATGCACCAATTTTAGTGGAATAAAGGTATGTTTGTTCTAGCATAAGTCCCTTTCTAATTTTTTGTTTCCATAACAACGGGAATTCCTCCCAATTGTATTGTATCAAATTGGCCCTTCAAATGTAATGGTCATCAAAGTGCAAAATTGCTCACTGGGAGAAATGATATGTTAAAAAAATTATTGCACTATACTTGCACAAATCTGAATAAATTTATCCAAAGTTGTATTGAGTTTTAATGTACTGTTTATGCTCCATATTGTGTATGAACACAGAAGAAAAGAAGACAAGCTCAAAATTAGGATTGCTTGCTTAATCAGGTTACATAGTCCCTTTTGATGATTTACTCTAGTTTGGTGTGATATGATAATTTCGTCTTCAATCATTTTCTCCTCTATTTAATTTCTTGTCTTCTGTAGCTTTTGTTTTTTGTGTGAATGATTTTGAAGATGATAATTTACATTTCTTAAAAAAACTAAATTGCAAGTACCATCGAGGAAATTCCTGCCAATTGTCTTCATACTAGTGGGGTATCAGTACCATAGGGGAAATTCCAGCCAATTGTCTTCATAGTAGTGGGGGTATCAGTGACATAGGGAAAATTCCTGCCAATTGTCCTCAAACATTTCTGATTTTGTTTTTGTGATGTATACACTTGCAAGAATATACCCTGTAAATTTCATGGATGTAGCATCCGGTTTTGTATAAGTAATTGTGCTAAAAGTACACCTTTAAAGACACGTGTAGGGTAATCAAATTTTGAGGATTTTAAAAAGTTGTGATGCCTGAAAAAGAATACAGCTAAAAATATTATAATTTGTTTAATTACTATCCTAAATTTCAGTCATTTAATACCAAACCATTTTCTCGCAAAGATTTGATTGAGGGAGTGGACACTCAGAACCTAAATTGTGTGTCTCGCTGTACATCCATTCT
Source organism: Chiridota heheva (assembly GCA_020152595.1). Taxonomy (NCBI): domain Eukaryota; kingdom Metazoa; phylum Echinodermata; class Holothuroidea; order Apodida; family Chiridotidae; genus Chiridota; species Chiridota heheva. Next base: position 3,499 of record JAIGNY010002184.1, read on the forward strand.
GACCATTAAGGTCCCAAAACTGTTTCCAGAAATAACGCACATGAATGTTGCTCATAAATCTCAACATTGTAAGTCTGAAGACCAAGGTAGCGGGGTATGTGTGACATTGGGGAAATTCCTCCTAATTGTCTTGTATTAAATTGACTCTTCAAACGGTATTGATTAAGGAGAATAGATCCAATTTAAAGACATCAACAGGATGAAAGCAAACATGTTTGATTAGTTTAGACTTTGTCTGTTCCTTTGCATGTTTGCAATCTCTGTCAAAGTATTCTCAAAAATAAAGTTGATGTGAAACCATTGTTGTACCAAAACGACTTTATTTGCTGTATTTACAACCTTTTGTTTAAAAAGAAAAGCAAAATTTTCCATTATATGTACATATATTAATATTGAAATAATAAATTCTTGCACTTACTAAGCCCAAATATTAGTAAACATCAAACTCCAAAGTTTATTGAGTTTTAATGTAGTTGTCCATGTTCCACAATCTGCATTAACACTGAAGAAAAGAAGGAGCTCAAACATTAAGTTGCTTGCATAATGAGGTTATATCGTTTGTTTAGTCTGGAATAGAATGAACCTCCTCTATTTTCTACTCTGATGTGTGAGAATAAGGGATCCAATGTAAAGGCACAAACAAAGGGTAAACATCTTCTTGATTGTACATTTGATTTAATACTTGTGCAACTTTTGTATATCTATGGCTACAATTGAGGAGAAAAGATCTAGTTTAAAGACATAAACACGGTGAAAGCAAACAGTTTAATGTAGTTTTAACTTCAACTGTTTCTTTGCATGTTTGCAATCTCTGTTGCAGCTATCATCTGCTCTGATCCTCTACAAGTAAGTGACGGGGAAGTAACTTTGTCGAACGAAAACCGATATAGAAGCATTGTTACATACACCTGTGACGAAGGGTACCGCTTAAATGGAGAAGGATCCCGAACCTGCCAGATAGATGGAACATGGGGTGGATCAGATCCAATATGCGAAGGTAAATTTGATATCATGATGTCCGTCCGTCCTGCAGTTCTAATACTAATTATTCTCAATACTTTTGATAATATAATACAATTGCTCCATGAAAACGACTCTATTTGCTGCTTTACAACTTACCTTAAATAAGAAAAGCAAAACGGTGTCTGACGTGTAAATATTAACATCGAAATAACAAATAAACCTTTTATACGCGGACATTTTCCTTTACTTGATTGCTTCATGTGATGGCATTTAAGATTAAGTCCTTTCCTAATGACATGCACCAATTTTAGTGGAATAAAGGTATGTTTGTTCTAGCATAAGTCCCTTTCTAATTTCTTTGTTTCCATAACAATGGGGAATTCCTCCCAATTGCATTGTATCAAATTGGCTCTTCAAATGTAATGGTCATCAAAGTGCAAAATTGCTCACTGGGAGAAATGATATGTTAAAAAAAGTTATTGCACTATACTTGCACAAATTTTGATAAATTTCTCCAAAGTTGTAATGAGTTTTAATGTACTTTTTATGCTCCATATTGTGTATGAACACAGAAGAAAAGAAGACAAGCTCAAAAATTAGGATTGCTTGCTTAATCAGGTTATATAGTCCCTTTTGATGATTAACTCTAGTTTGGTGTGATATGATAAACTCGTCTTTAATCATTTTCTCCTCTATTTAATTTCTTGTCTTCGGCAGTTTTTGTTTATTTTTCTGTGAATGATTTTGAAGATGATAATTTACATTGCTAAGAAATATCAAAATTGCAAGTACCATAGAGGAAATTCTTGGCAATTGTCTTCATACTAGTGGGGTATCAGTACCATAGGGGATATTCCTGCCAATTGTCTTCATACTAGTGGGGTATCAGTGACATAGGGAAAATTCCTGCCAATTGTCCTCAAACATTTCTGATTTTGTTTTCGTAGCGTATACACTTGCAAGAATATACCCTGTGAATTTCATTGATGTAGCATCCGGTTTTGTATAAGTAATTGTGCTAAAAGTACACTTCCAAAGACGCAGTGAAGGGTAATCAAATTTTGAGGATTTTTAAAAGTTGTTATGCCTGAAAAGAATACAGCTAAAAATATTATAATTTTTTAATAACTGTCCTAAATTTCAGTCATTTAATACCAAGTATTTTTCTCGCAAAGATTTCAATGAGGGTGTGGACACTCAGAACCTAAATTGTGTGTCTCGCTGTACGTCCATTCTGACCATTAAGGTCCCAGAACTGTTTCCAGAAATAAAGCACATGAGTGTTGCTCAGAAATCTCAACATTGTAAGTCTGAAGACCAAGTTAGTGAGGTATCTGTGACATTGGGGAAATTCTTCCTAATTGTCTTGTATTAAATTGACTCTTCAAACGGTGTTGATTAAGGAGAAAAGATCCAATTTGAAGACATCAACAGGATGAAAGCAAACATGTTTAATTAGTTTAGACTTTGTTTGTTCCTTTGCATGTTCGCAATCTCTGTCAAAGTATTCTCAAAAATAAACTTGATGTGAAATCATTGTTGTACCAAAACGACTTCATTTGTTGTGTTTATAACCTTTTGTTTAAAAAGAAAAGCAAAATTGTCCAGTATATGTACATTAGAGCTGTGACCGTTTAGCGTGTACTCACTACACGCTCGCAAATTTTGTAAACGTTTACTAAATTTTCATTGCGAGTAATCGTTTTTCATACATTATAGGCCTAGGCTAGTGTCTTGCCATTGAAAATCAATATTGATGATTCAAATCACACATTCATTCGGCTGACAAAATTCCAATCAATGATACTTTACAAACTGTAAACCCGATTAGCATTAATCTTTTTTAAAAGTGCGAATCACAAATGCGCAGTAATCACCAATGAATGGGGATATTATGCACTTTGATTTCGCCGAAATCTGAGTAATCTAACTTGTAAAATGCACCGCGAATGTGCAGCAGTAACAGTGAAACTAACAATAGGCCTAACGTTAGGCCATAGGGCTTTAAATCCCACACAATCAAGGCCCGTTTCATCGACCAAAAAACACTTGAATCGTGACAATCAGTACATTTACATGTAAATATTACCTGATGAGTCAAATAAATTTTGCAAGAAAGAAAAATTATTGCATAATAAATAAACCACAAGGTTTTAACAAAGCTTAAATTCTGCATGCTGCGCAAAGATGGCGGCCATTTTTTCCGAGAGGGCTGATATTTCAGAATTTCCTGGTGGTGGCGTAGTTTTGAAATGTTTTCTGGCGAGGTATATCATAGGCCTCAGTATGCAAGATTTTCACAGAACTTTGAAAGCCGAGCGAATACGACAAACAAGTTTGCGATGTTGAGTTTAAATGACATTGAAAGGAAGTTATCTGTTCTTTCTAAACTGAATTTCCATGCATATTTTCCATAAAAATTATAATTTGTACTGTAGAAGTAAACTTTTTACGATTTGGAAAGCAAAACTCAGCGTCTATTTGAGCAAAGCAGTCAGTACTTTTGCCATACTAGTTGCGCGATTTTTTTACTTCGCCTTGTAGTTTTGGAGCAATTTTGGTGTATTTCCGAAAATTACGGTACTAAACTCGTGTACACGATACACGCTCGCTTTTTTTGGCGTGTACACGTTTACTAAAATCCCTAAACGTTCACAGCTCTAATGTACATATATGAATATTGAAATAATAAATTATTGCACTTACTAAGCCCAAATATTGGTAAACGTCAAACTCCGAAGTTGTATTGAGTTTTAATGTAGTTGTTCGTGTTCCATAATGTGCATTAACACGGAAGAAAAGAAGGAGCTCAAACATTAAGATTGCTTGCATAATGAGGTTATATCGTTTGTCTAGTCATTAGTTGTTCTGCTCCTTAAAGTTTCAAACAGTCAGACCCGACCTGATACATAACCAGGTCGGGTCAGATTTTTCCTCCTTATTTTCTTTATTCTGAAAACCTTAGTTGTTTTGGAAGTTGGTGCTGAGTATCATATTAGCAATGGATGAAGTCCTTATTGTGTGCTTATTTTAATTAAAATAAAGTGGTCTCACTATTTGCTACAGTAAGTTTGTGGTTATGATTTGCTGGAACAAATTTTTTAGGAGAAGGACAAGTCATGTCTGGAATAGAATGAACATTCTCTATTTTCTACTTTTATGTGTGAGAATAAGGGATCCAATGTAAAGGCACAAACAAAGAATAAACATCTTCTTGATTGTACATTTTCTTTAATACTTGTGCAACTTTTGTATATCTATGGCTACAATTGAGGAGAAAAGATCTAGTTTAAAGACATAAACACGGTGAAAGCAAACAGTCTTATGTAGTTTTGACTTCAACTGTTTCTTTGCATGTTTGCAATCTCTGTTGCAGCTATCATCTGCTCTGATCCTCTACAAGTAAGTGACGGGGATGTAACTTTGTCTAATGACATGCGATTTGGAAGCATTGCTACATACACCTGTGTGAAGGGTTCCTCTTATATGGAGCAGAATCACGAACCTGCCAGATAGATGGAACTTGGGACGAATCAAATCCAGCATGCGAAGGTAAATTTGATCTCATGATGTCCGTCCGTTCTGCAGTCATGACATTCTAAATCTAATTATTATCATGGATTTTGATTATATGACACAATTGCTTCATGAAAACGACTTTATTTGCTGCTTTACAACTTACCTTGAATAAGAAAAGCAAAACGGTGCCTGACGTGTAAATATTAACATCGAAATAACAAATACACTTTTTATAAGCGGACATTTTCCTTTACTTGATTGCTTCATTTGATGGCATTTAAGATTAAGTCCTTTCCTAATGACATGCACCAATTTTAGTGGAATAAAGGTATGTTTATTTTAGCATAAGTCCCTTTCTAATTTCTTTGTTTCCATAACAACGGGGAATTCCTCCTAATTGTATTGTATTAAATTGGCTCTTCAAATGTAATGGTCATCAAAGTGCAAAATTGCTCACCGGGAGAAATGATATGTTAAAAAATTATTGCACTATACTTGCACAAATCTTGATAAATTTCTCCAAAGTTGTATCGAGTTTTAATGTACTTTTTATGCTCCATATTGTGTATGAACACAGAAGAAAAGAAGACAAGCTCAAAAATTAGGATTGCTTGCTTAATCAGGTTATATAGTCCCTTTTGATGATTAACTCTAGTTTGGTGTGATATGATAAACTCGTCTTTAATCATTTTCTCCTCTATTTAATTTCTTGTCTTCGGCAGTTTTTGTTTATTTTTCTGTGAATGATTTTGAAGATGATAATTTACATTGCTAAGAAATATCAAAATTGCAAGTACCATAGAGGAAATTCTTGGCAATTGTCTTCATACTAGTGGGGTATCAGTACCATAGGGGAAATTCCTGCCAATTGTCTTCATACTAGTGGGGTATCAGTGACATAGGGAAAATTCCTGCCAATTGTCCTCAAACATTTCTGATTTTGTTTTCGTGACGTATACACTTGCAAGAATATACCCTGTGAATTTCATTGATGTAGCATCCGGTTTTGTATAAGTAATTGTGCTAAAAGTACACTTCCAAAGACAGTGAAGGGTAATCAAATTTTGAGGATTTTTAAAAGTTGTTATGCCTGAAAAAGAATACAGCTAAAAATATTATAATTTTTTTAATAACTGTCCTAAATTTCAGTCATTTAATACCAAAGTATTTTCTGCAAAGATTTCAATGAGGGTGTGGACACTCAGAACCTAAATTGTGTGTCTCGCTGTACGTCCATTCTGACCATTAAGGTCCCAGAACTGTTTCCAGAAATAAAGCACATGAGTGTTGCTCAGAAATCTCAACATTGTAAGTCTGAAGACCAAGTTAGTGAGGTATCTGTGACATTGGGAAATTCTTCCTAATTGTCTTGTATTAAATTGACTCTTCAAACGGTGTTGATTAAGGAGAAAAGATCCAATTTGAAGACATCAACAGGATGAAAGCAAACATGTTTAATTAGTTTAGACTTTGTTTGTTCCTTTGCATGTTTGCAATCTCTGTCAAAGTATTCTCAAAAATAAACTTGATGTGAAATCATTGTTGTACCAAAACGACTTCATTTGTTGTGTTTATAACCTTTTGTTTAAAAAGAAAAGCAAAATTGTCCAGTATATGTACATTAGAGCTGTGACCGTTTAGCGTGTACTCGCTACACGCTCGCAAATTTTGTAAACGTTTACTAAATTTTCATTGCGAGTAATCGTTTTTTCATACATTATAGGCCTAGGCCTAGTGTCTTGCCGTTGAAAATCAATATTGATGATTCAAATCACACATTCATTCGGCTGACAAAATTCCAATCAATGATACTTTGCAAACTGTAAACCCGATTAGCATTAATCTTTTTTAAATGTGCGAATCACAAATGCGCAGTAATCACCAATGAATGGGGATATTATGCACTTTGATTTACGAAATCTGAGTAATCTAACTTGTAAAATGCACCGCGAATGTGCAGCAGTAACAGTGAAACTAACAATAGGCCTAACGTTAGGCCATAGGGCTTTAAATCCCACACAATCAAGGCCCGTTTCATCGACCAAAAAACACTTGAATCGTGACAATCAGTACATTTACATGTAAATATTACCTGATGAGTCAAATAAATTTTGCAAGAAAGAAAAATTATTGCATAATAAATAAACCACAAGGTTTTAACAAAGCTTAAATTCTGCATGCTGCGCAAAGATGGCGGCCATTTTTTCCGAGAGGGCTGATATTTCAGAATTTCCTGGTGGTGGCGTAGTTTTGAAATGTTTTACGGCGAGGTATATCATAGGCCTCAGTATGCAAGATTTTCACAGAACTTTGAAAGCCGTAGCGAATACGACAAACAAGTTACGCGATGTTGAGTTTAAATGACATTGAAAGGAAGTTATCTGTTCTTTCTAAACTGAATTTCCATGCATATTTTCCATAAAAATTATAATTTGTACTGTAGAAGTAAACTTTTTACGATTTGGAAAGCAAAACTCAGCGTCTATTTGAGCAAAGCAGTCAGTACTTTTGCCATACTAGTTGCGCGATTTTTACTTCGCCTTGTAGTTTTGGAGCAATTTTGGTGTATTTCCGAAAATTACGGTACTAAACTCGTGTACACGATACACGCCGCTTTTTTGGCGTGTACACGTTTACTAAAATCCCTAAACGTTCACAGCTCTAATGTACATATATGAATATTGAAATAATAAATTATTGCACTTACTAAGCCCAAATATTGGTAAACGTCAAACTCCGAAGTTGTATTGAGTTTTAATGTAGTTGTTCGTGTTCCATAATGTGCATTAACACGGAAGAAAAGAAGGAGCTCAAACATTAAGATTGCTTGCATAATGAGGTTATATCGTTTGTCTAGTCATTAGTTGTTCTGCTCCTTAAAGTTTCAAACAGTCAGACCCGACCTGATACATAACCAGGTCGGGTCAGATTTTTCCTCCTTATTTTCTTTATTCTGAAAACCTTAGTTGTTTTGGAAGTTGGTGCTGAGTATCATATTAGCAATGGATGAAGTCCTTATTGTGTGCTTATTTTAATTAAAATAAAGTGGTCTCACTATTTGCTACAGTAAGTTTGTGGTTATGATTTGCTGGAACAAATTTTTTTAGGAGAAGGACAAGTCATGTCTGGAATAGAATGAACATTCTCTATTTTCTACTTTTATGTGTGAGAATAAGGGATCCAATGTAAAGGCACAAACAAAGAATAAACATCTTCTTGATTGTACATTTTCTTTAATACTTGTGCAACTTTTGTATATCTATGGCTACAATTGAGGAGAAAAGATCTAGTTTAAAGACATAAACACGGTGAAAGCAAACAGTCTTATGTAGTTTTGACTTCAACTGTTTCTTTGCATGTTTGCAATCTCTGTTGCAGCTATCATCTGCTCTGATCCTCTACAAGTAAGTGACGGGGATGTAACTTTGTCTAATGACATGCGATTTGGAAGCATTGCTACATACACCTGTGTGAAGGGTTCCTCTTATATGGAGCAGAATCACGAACCTGCCAGATAGATGGAACTTGGGACGAATCAAATCCAGCATGCGAAGGTAAATTTGATCTCATGATGTCCGTCCGTTCTGCAGTCATGACATTCTAAATCTAATTATTATCATGGATTTTGATTATATGACACAATTGCTTCATGAAAACGACTTTATTTGCTGCTTTACAACTTACCTTGAATAAGAAAAGCAAAACGGTGCCTGACGTGTAAATATTAACATCGAAATAACAAATACACTTTTTATAAGCGGACATTTTCCTTTACTTGATTGCTTCATTTGATGGCATTTAAGATTAAGTCCTTTCCTAATGACATGCACCAATTTTAGTGGAATAAAGGTATGTTTATTTTAGCATAAGTCCCTTTCTAATTTCTTTGTTTCCATAACAACGGGGAATTCCTCCTAATTGTATTGTATTAAATTGGCTCTTCAAATGTAATGGTCATCAAAGTGCAAAATTGCTCACCGGGAGAAATGATATGTTAAAAAAATTATTGCACTATACTTGCACAAATCTGAATAAATTTCTCCAAAGTTGTAATGAGTTTTAATGTACTTTTTATGCTCCATATTGTGTATGAACACAGAAGAAAAGAAGACAAGCTCAAAAATTAGGATTGCTTGCTTAATCAGGTTATATAGTCCCTTTTGATGATTAACTCTAGTTTGGTGTGATATGATAAACTCGTCTTTAATCATTTTCTCCTCTATTTAATTTCTTGTCTTCGGCAGTTTTTGTTTATTTTTCTGTGAATGATTTTGAAGATGATAATTTACATTGCTAAGAAATATCAAAATTGCAAGTACCATAGAGGAAATTCTTGGCAATTGTCTTCATACTAGTGGGGTATCAGTACCATAGGGGAAATTCCTGCCAATTGTCTTCATACTAGTGGGGTATCAGTGACATAGGGAAAATTCCTGCCAATTGTCCTCAAACATTTCTGATTTTGTTTTCGTGACGTATACACTTGCAAGAATATACCCTGTGAATTTCATTGATGTAGCATCCGGTTTTGTATAAGTAATTGTGCTAAAAGTACACTTCCAAAGACGAGTGAAGGGTAATCAAATTTTGAGGATTTTTAAAAGTTGTTATGCCTGAAAAAGAATACAGCTAAAAATATTATAATTTTTTTAATAACTGTCCTAAATTTCAGTCATTTAATACCGAAGTATTTTCTCGCAAAGATTTCAATGAGGGTGTGGACACTCAGAACCTAAATTGTGTGTCTCGCTGTACGTCCATTCTGACCATTAAGGTCCCAGAACTGTTTCCAGAAATAAAGCACATGAGTGTTGCTCAGAAATCTCAACATTGTAAGTCTGAAGACCAAGTTAGTGAGGTATCTGTGACATTGGGGAAATTCTTCCTAATTGTCTTGTATTAAATTGACTCTTCAAACGGTGTTGATTAAGGAGAAAAGATCCAATTTGAAGACATCAACAGGATGAAAGCAAACATGTTTAATTAGTTTAGACTTTGTTTGTTCCTTTGCATGTTTGCAATCTCTGTCAAAGTATTCTCAAAAATAAACTTGATGTGAAATCATTGTTGTACCAAAACGACTTCATTTGTTGTGTTTATAACCTTTTGTTTAAAAAGAAAAGCAAAATTGTCCAGTATATGTACATTAGAGCTGTGACCGTTTAGCGTGTACTCGCTACACGCTCGCAAATTTTGTAAACGTTTACTAAATTTTCATTGCGAGTAATCGTTTTTCATACATTATAGGCCTAGGCTAGTGTCTTGCCGTTGAAAATCAATATTGATGATTCAAATCACACATTCATTCGGCTGACAAAATTCCAATCAATGATACTTTACAAACTGTAAACCCGATTAGCATTAATCTTTTTTAAAAGTGCGAATCACAAATGCGCAGTAATCACCAATGAATGGGGATATTATGCACTTTGATTTCGCCGAAATCTGAGTAATCTAACTTGTAAAATGCACCGCGAATGTGCAGCAGTAACAGTGAAACTAACAATAGGCCTAACGTTAGGCCATAGGGCTTTAAATCCCACACAATCAAGGCCCGTTTCATCGACCAAAAACACTTGAATCGTGACAATCAGTACATTTACATGTAAATATTACCTGATGAGTCAAATAAATTTTGCAAGAAAGAAAAATTATTGCATAATAAATAAACCACAAGGTTTTAACAAAGCTTAAATTCTGCATGCTGCGCAAAGATGGCGGCCATTTTTTCCGAGAGGGCTGATATTTCAGAATTTCCTGGTGGTGGCGTAGTTTTGAAATGTTTTACGGCGAGGTATATCATAGGCCTCAGTATGCAAGATTTTCACAGAACTTTGAAAGCCGTAGCGAATACGACAAACAAGTTACGCGATGTTGAGTTTAAATGACATTGAAAGGAAGTTATCTGTTCTTTCTAAACTGAATTTCCATGCATATTTTCCATAAAAATTATAATTTGTACTGTAGAAGTAAACTTTTTACGATTTGGAAAGCAAAACTCAGCGTCTATTTGAGCAAAGCAGTCAGTACTTTTGCCATACTAGTTGCGCGATTTTTTTACTTCGCCTTGTAGTTTTGGAGCAATTTTGGTGTATTTCCGAAAATTACGGTACTAAACTCGTGTACACGATACACGCCGCTTTTTTGGCGTGTACACGTTTACTAAAATCCCTAAACGTTCACAGCTCTAATGTACATATATGAATATTGAAATAATAAATTATTGCACTTACTAAGCCCAAATATTGGTAAACGTCAAACTCGAAGTTGTATTGAGTTTTAATGTAGTTGTTCGTGTTCCATAATGTGCATTAACACGGAAGAAAAGAAGGAGCTCAAACATTAAGATTGCTTGCATAATGAGGTTATATCGTTTGTCTAGTCATTAGTTGTTCTGCTCCTTAAAGTTTCAAACAGTCAGACCCGACCTGATACATAACCAGGTCGGGTCAGATTTTTCCTCCTTATTTTCTTTATTCTGAAAACCTTAGTTGTTTTGGAAGTTGGTGCTGAGTATCATATTAGCAATGGATGAAGTCCTTATTGTGTGCTTATTTTAATTAAAATAAAGTGGTCTCACTATTTGCTACAGTAAGTTTGTGGTTATGATTTGCTGGAACAAATTTTTTAGGAGAAGGACAAGTCATGTCTGGAATAGAATGAACATTCTCTATTTTCTACTTTTATGTGTGAGAATAAGGGATCCAATGTAAAGGCACAAACAAAGAATAAACATCTTCTTGATTGTACATTTTCTTTAATACTTGTGCAACTTTTGTATATCTATGGCTACAATTGAGGAGAAAAGATCTAGTTTAAAGACATAAACACGGTGAAAGCAAACAGTCTTATGTAGTTTTGACTTCAACTGTTTCTTTGCATGTTTGCAATCTCTGTTGCAGCTATCATCTGCTCTGATCCTCTACAAGTAAGTGACGGGGATGTAACTTTGTCTAATGACATGCGATTTGGAAGCATTGCTACATACACCTGTGACGAAGGGTTCCTCTTATATGGAGCAGAATCACGAACCTGCCAGATAGATGGAACTTGGGACGAATCAAATCCAGCATGCGAAGGTAAATTTGATCTCATGATGTCCGTCCGTTCTGCAGTCATGACATTCTAAATCTAATTATTATCATGGATTTTGATTATATGACACAATTGCTTCATGAAAACGACTTTATTTGCTGCTTTACAACTTACCTTGAATAAGAAAAGCAAAACGGTGCCTGACGTGTAAATATTAACATCGAAATAACAAATACACTTTTTATAAGCGGACATTTTCCTTTACTTGATTGCTTCATTTGATGGCATTTAAGATTAAGTCCTTTCCTAATGACATGCACCAATTTTAGTGGAATAAAGGTATGTTTATTTTAGCATAAGTCCCTTTCTAATTTCTTTGTTTCCATAACAACGGGGAATTCCTCCTAATTGTATTGTATTAAATTGGCTCTTCAAATGTAATGGTCATCAAAGTGCAAAATTGCTCACCGGGAGAAATGATATGTTAAAAAAATTATTGCACTATACTTGCACAAATCTGAATAAATTTCTCCAAAGTTGTAATGAGTTTTAATGTACTTTTTAATGCTCCATATTGTGTATGAACACGGAAGAAAAGAAGACAAGCTCAAAAATTAGAATTGCTTGCTTAATCAGGTTATATAGTCCCTTTTGATGATTAACACTAGTTTGGTGTAATATGATAATTTCGTCTTTAATCATTTTCTCCTCTATTTACTTTCTTTTCTTCCGTAGCTTTTGTTTTTTGTGTGAATGATTTTGAAGATGATAATTTACATTGTTGAAAAATATCAAAATTGCAAGTACCACAGAGGAAATTCCAGGCAATTGCCTTCATACTAGTGGGGTATCAGTACCATAGAGGAAATTCCAGGCAATTGCCTTCATACTAGTGGGGTATCAGTATTATAGGGGAAATACCTGCCAATTGTCTTCATACTATTGGGGTATCAGTGCCATAGGGAAAATTTCTGCCAAATGTCTTCATACTAGTGGGGTATCAGTGACATAGGGAAAATTCCTGCCAAATGTCCTCAAACATTTCTGATTTTGTTTTTGTGACGTATACACTTGCAAGTATATACCCTGTGAATTTCTTGGATGTAGCATCCGGTTTTGTATAAGTAATTGTGCTAAAAGTACACCTTCAAAGACGAGTGAAAGGTAATCAAATTTTGAGGAATTTTAAAAGTAGTGATGCCTGAAAGAGAATACAGCTGAAATGGTATAACTTTTTTAATTACTATCCTAAATTTCGGTCATTTAATATCAAACTATTCTCTCGCAAAGATTTGATTGAGGGTGTGGACACTCAAAACCTAAATTTTGTGTCTCGCTGTACGTCCATTCTGACCATTAAGGTCCCAGAACTGTTTTCAGAAATAAAGCACATGAAAGTTGCTCAGAAATCTCAACATTGTAAGTCTGAAGACCAAGGTATCGGGGTATCTGTGACATTGGGAAAATTCCTCCTAATTGTCTTGTATTAAATTGACTCTTCAAACGGTGTTGATTATAAGGAGAATAGATCCAATTTAAAGACATCAACAGGATGAAAGCAAACATGTTTGATTAGTTTAGATTTTGTCTGTTCCTTTGCATGTTTGCAATCTCTGTCAAAGTATTCTCAAAAATAAAGTTGATGAGAAATTATTGTTGTACCAAAACGACTTTATTC
>JAIGNY010002185.1:0-21268 GCA_020152595.1 Chiridota heheva
TTAGCTAGCAAGCTATCTGCTAGCTTGCAAGATGTTAGCTAGCAAGCTAGTGCAAGGTTGCAAGATGTTAGCTAGCAAGCTAGCGCAAGGTTGCAAGATGTTAGCTAGCAAGCTAGCGCAAGGCTGCAATTGTTCCAAATACTACTTTGCGGCAAGCTAGCAGCAAGCTGGTTGCTGGCTTGCAAAAGTAGTGTGGTGCAAGCTTATTGTTAGCTAGTCTTTTCTGTAAGGGTTAACATAAATATAATCATATCACACGAGTCATGACTAACAAAATGAAATTTCGTGCTATGAACTTTTTTCCAATAAGTCATACTATATGTTTAAGAACTCACCAACTGTAATGTGTATATCACATGTAGCTGTATTTCCTGATCCATCTGTTGCTGTGTATGTAATTGTCACACTTCCAATGGCAAACATTGTACCTGGAGCTACACCTGCACTTGCTGTTACTGTCACGATGCCTGAGTTGTCTGTTGCATGTGGTGCATTCCATGTTACTGAAGCTTGACTTTGGCCAGGTGGTGTGTTTACTGTGACATCACCTTGACATGTAATAACAGGGTCCTCTTCATCCACTAGAAAGAAAAATGAAGTTTTTTAAGTCATTATTCTAAAAGCGAAAACTGCATCTAAATAATACCCAATATCAATGTGTAATGTAAATGAATGGAATAGTTTCAGAGAAGGCATGCAACTGTTTCAGAAGTTTTTAAATGAAAACACCTGACCAATTCATTTAACAGTGAAGGCAGTCAAAAATTGACTGTTGACTTGCACTCAATTGCATGGTGTGAAATTGTTTAGAAAAATGATTTCCTGTTGTTAATTTTAAAGGTCCTTCTTTTCACCCTGGTCCTTAGAGGCTTCAACATGTGCAAGAGCAGCCCAGAGCACACACACCATGTGAGAAGTTAAAGGGTTTGAGGAAACTATGTTTATGTGTTGCTCATTGCTGAGTTTGCTGCACAATCCAAAGCTGTATGTGTTCATGTATCTTGTTTATATTCAAGCTCACAAAATAGGATTTATTGTAAAAAATTGTGGCCAAATTATCAATGACGAAAAGCAAAAAATAAGAAAATTTTCACAACCACTATGTGAAAAGAAGTAAAATGCAAGAGCGTAGCGAGGGAGACGGGGGAATGGGGAGGGGGATCGGCCAGCTGTATATGCTTTATGAATTCGGCATGGGTTCTAGGGGCCTGCCCAAGCTATGTATTTTGGTGGAATAGAGGGTGCCTAAAAATGACTAATATTGTATTCAATCGCCCAACATATCAACTAAGTAAAAATGTAAAATCATATTGAAATGATAACAATTACTGTTGATGACAAGGTCTGTCCTTTTTTTCTCTTTTGTTATCATCATTATTACTATTATAAATATATTATCATTCATTATCATTATTATTATTGTTTTAATCTTTTTGTGGGGGGGGGCAGCTGCCACCATAAGGTGGATTTAAATATTCCATTAATTACCATTCCAAAAATAAAAATATTGGGGAAAATGACTTGAAGTGGTAAGTAGTTCTGTGGCATTTGACCACTTGACCCCAGATTTACAGGACACAAGTTCATGTACCAAGGTATCATGGTACAACATAGGGTTGGTACAGATCTTGCCCTCTTGAAGTTTTAAAGTGGTACTATATTGTACAAATTACCACATAATGGGCCCTAAAATTAATTATTTGACCTTTGACCTTAACCACCAAAACAACATCTGAATTATTTTGCCATTCATCTTTCCCTACTCACTATATGACACCCCCCATGCTCAGATCACTCTTACCATTCCAAAAATATGGGGGGAAATGGTTAAAAGGGGTTACTAGCTTAGTGACCTTTGAAGTTTTGACCCCAGAATTTACGTGACACCAATTCATGTACCACAGTATCATGATTTAAACATAGGATTGGTATAAGTCTTGCACCTTCAGAATTTAAAGTGGCACAAAAATGTACTAATTAGTACATAACTACCCCAAAAATCACATATTTGACCTCTGACCCTTGACCCTAATTCTGAAACAACTTCTGAAATTGTTCACATTTATCGTACCCTACTGCATTACACCATTCATGCTCACTTCGCACTTACCATTCCATAACTATAAGGGAAAATGGTAAAAAAGGTCACTGTAACCTTTGACCTTTTAACCCCAAAGTCTACGGGACACAAATTCATGTACCTGTCAGGGGTACCCGTCCACCAATTTTGGTTAGTGGGCGTATTACAGTTTTTGAGTTATAAGCAAGACAGAATTAATTGTTGTATATGCACACACGCACACGCGCACACACACATACACCATACATACAAAGACATGCCATCATGACCGTATAGGTACCTGATGCTATCGCATCAGAACCTAAAAGGACCATTATGATAAGGGTTAACTAAATATAGTTGACATACCTGTTAACACAAAAGCCCTTACCCCTTCTCAATAACTTTATTTAAAATTTCAAAAAGATTATATCATCATATTTGTGTACTGCCATCCAAACATCTTGGGCTTGAAAGTGTAAAGCAAATGTGCACAGTGATCAGTGGTGCAGGTAGGATTAACATATTGGGGTAGAAGTGGGAGAAGGGGTGGGAGGGGTGGAGGCAAGTATTTGAAGTGAACTTACAAGATGTAGTAACATATTGAACAAAGTGATCTAATGGGTGGTATCCATAGGCTTGCTTTAGCATTTGGGTCCCTGGTGGGGGTTGCAGGGGTAAAGCCCTGGTCAGGTTTTATTGCATGAAAAATAAACAAAATTGCCCCCAAAATAAGGATATCTATTGAAAAAGTAATAAAAATTGTCCAAAAATGATGAAATGTCTCAAAAATTTGAAGTAAAATGCCCGAAAATTAACTAGACTTCCAGAAAATTGATTAACAACATTTTCAAACATATTTCAGAGAAAGAAAGTAAATTTCCTGGAAAATTAAAGGAGATTTCCCACAAATTGAAGGATAATTTTCAATTAACAGCAATGTTTGATGGAAACTTAATTGATGAGTGCAATTTTACCGCTTAATTGTAAGCAGGATTTTTTTTATTAGAGTTCTTGTCCCCCTGAGAAGTGACCCTTCCTACACCTCTGCGTTTGGCATGTCACTTGCCAATTTGACTTAAGAAGACAGTGCAATTGGGATGTGGAGGCTGCGGAAGTAGCCCCTTCCTAAAAATTTGAAAAAGTCCAAATTTTGGCGATCAGGGGTATCCAATAAAGTAGAGGAAATTGGGCAAAAGCATCCCCATTTTTCCAAACTGTACCTTCTCTACATAAGCAGTGAGGTACCATGAGCGCCATTTGCTGTATCCAATTATTTACTGACTAGGCATAAAATACCAACAGATTAATCAACAAGCCACTTGGCAGATTTATCAAAGTAACACCCTCGACTACAGTGGGTTCGCCCTGGCTATGCAATCTCCATCAATATATTAATAACAGTTGCTACCAGCCTGCTATGGTTATGGTACTTGTCAAAATAAGATTTTATTACATGATTATTGAAACTTTGCACTTGACTCAACCAACACTACTGCATCACATGCAGATGAATGTGAAATTGTACTTATCTCAACTGGCAGATTGAAATATTGGGAGGGGGAATTTCCCCCCTCATCCCATGTCACTGCCTCTGATACTAAACATGACAAATTTGGGTGTGAATAATGTCATGGTTGAGAATTCTAGATACACAGTTCAAATGATACTGACCTTGACAATTTGCTCCAGTCCAGCCACTTTCACATCCTGCACTACAAACACCAGTATACCTGTTGCATGTTCCTTGGCAATTACACTGCAGCTTACAGCCAACACCATATGAACCTGCAGTGCATGCTGGGTGATTTATTTGGTGGGAAAGCAAATAAGCAAGAAGAAAAACAGTAAAAACCAAGAATTTCAAACCATTTAGGAGTAAAAAACATTATTGCATACAATCTTGATCCATTTGTCAGTTCAAATCTTAATACAATTTCATTACAGACAGGACACTCATTGTATCAATTTTCATACACATGCTTCACTTGATAATCATGGAAGGAAACTGTGCACAGACACCATGGTTGAATGAGACACATCATAGAGTGTCAGCAACATAATGTGCAAACATCTGGGTCACTGTTCAACATTGGCTGAATGAGAAAAAACAAGGGCACAAAAGAAATGATGAAATCAGAATCTGAATTATTTTCTCCTTGTGTTTTTATAGAATATCAACTTTCTGACATCCATAATACAAATACTTTTATGTATACCCTGATCCTTTAACCAAATTCACTGGCCACAACACTGATGTGTTACAAGTTGACACACGTTCATTGCTTACTGTAACTAGAAATCACAAAATGATACAAATTCCCCCACTGCTAATAACACACACCTTCAACACTCTGTCCCACATGACATCCCATCCTCTGTTTCACATATGACATCTAATCCTACAACCCACTCTACCTACAGAAAATCATATACGAACTCCAGATGCCATTGCACCACATGATCTATCACACATGCAATCAAGATGGCATCCCACACTGTGCCATGATACCCTGTCTCACATACTATACCACACTGCCCCGCATGCCATCCCACCATGTATTATATTTTATTATATATTAAATATTCCAGTACAAATTTAAAACATTTGTAACAAGGAAAATGTACATGCATATACATATTAAAACACATAGCAGAAATTAAAAGAATATGAATAAATAAATAAGGAAAAAATTAAAGATAAAAGGTTCAAAACAATAATTTTAACTCTCCTGTCTGTAAGTAAATTGCCACATGGTAAATTAATGAATTTTTGTAGACGTTTATTCTGTATTTTGGCAATATGTTAGGGTTTCGAAGGTTTCTAGTTGAACGTGCTAGATGACATTGTAATGTATTGTGTAAAAGATGGTTTTGTTCTTTGTTGATTTTTGTCGCCATTGCAATGAATTCCAATTTCGCCCTGTCATTTAAAATATCAATAAGCATGGGATAATGTAGGTTAAGAATCTTTAAAATACTTTAAAAATTTCCTGATTCTGTCTGTCTTTCTGTAAGATTAAATGATACCAAACGGGTACAGCATAAAGAACCTGCGATAAAATAATTGATTTAAAAAGATTAACTCTAGCATTGAGATTACAACAAAAAAAATGTATGAAAAAACTTTACTTAAAATTTTGGACACATGAAGGGAAAAAGTCAGTTTATCATCAATACATACACCAAGATAATAAGTTTTTACACATTTTGCAATCTCTGAACCTTGGATAAATATGTTGTCTGATTTTGATTTCAAAAGCCCTGTATGTTTGACGTTTTTGTTTTTGATTTCTTTGGGTTCAGAAACAAGTTCTTTTCATCACATTTTGACACAGTTTCATCAACAATGACTGGTACTGCACTTGATCCTCATTTACAGAATTTTTAGCAATTTTACATGTCACACATGTCATCTTTTCCTGTCCCACATACCATCCCAACTGAAATCCAGATAACATTCCATCACATGCCATCCTGTCCCACATGCCATGAAACCCTGCCATGTCACCCAGCAGAAAAAAAAAAAAAAAAACAGTTGAAATGAACAGTCTTTAACTGGTCTCAACTGTTTTTAACAAATCCTAACTACATTCCCTATTAAAACCAGATAGGTTTAACTGGAATCAACAGGTATTTTTTTTTTCTTCAATAGGGACTATTACAAATCTCTGTTAAAACCAGTTATGCTTAAACTGGAATCAACAGGCATTTATTGTTTCCAACAAAGACATTTACAAGTCCTTGTTAAAACCAGTTAGTATTGACTGGAAATTTTCTCCAGAATGGAAATTCTGATTTCAAGTTGGGAAATTGTTTTCCACCTGGAAATTTGCATTAATTTTTATAAAATGTCTTTTATTTTCAGGAATTTTTCTTCATTTTTGGGAAAATTGCATCAATTATAGTTAAATTTCATTAAAATTTTGAGAAATTGTCTTCATTTTTGGAAAATTTCCATTAATTTTCAGCAAATTTCTTTAATTTTTGCAAATTTGCATCATTTTTGGGAAATTTGCTTCAATTTTCGTGAAATATCCTAAATCCGTTTTGGGGAAATTAATCATGTCCCCCACCCCTCCCCCCACGCCCCTTTACAAATAGTTTTACCGTGATAAAAGACTTATATTTTTGTAGGTTTGCCATTTTAGGACGAAAATTAAATCTGGCCCCCAATGTGCAATATCTTCATACGCCGCTGCAATATATACATTGTTTGAGCGGTGGAGATTAACGAGGGAGGGAGGATAGACAGATAGAATTGAATTTGAAACTTTGATTTCCTCCTACCAAAATTAAAGAAAATTGTCCGAAAAAGAAAAAGGAAGTTGAAATATTTTCCAAAAAGTTTATGGGAACAAAAGAATGTAAATATTTCTTCGTGGGGTATAATTACGAAAATATTAATAAAATTAAAATAGAATTAAAGTCT
Organism: Chiridota heheva; assembly: GCA_020152595.1. Lineage (NCBI taxonomy): Eukaryota > Metazoa > Echinodermata > Holothuroidea > Apodida > Chiridotidae > Chiridota > Chiridota heheva. Next base: position 6,492 of record JAIGNY010002185.1, read on the forward strand.
ATTTATACGTTTGATACTTGCAGTTTAATAGGCCCCTACCTATCCAAAACCTAAAGAAAACTTGAGTATTGTGTGTCACGGTGTAGTTTCATCACACCCTTAATAGGCCTGGTATTAGTATTGTACCACCACTTGCAACTGCTAACTCTCCTTCATACAAAACTTAAGAGAAAATCAGAGCATGTATACATTTTTACAACCAGGTTGAGTTTTATGATGTAAATTCAAAAGTTCTTGTCAAGATTACCCATTTTGGGCTGATTTATGAACAGTATATGTGAAGATATTCCACTTAAAATTCCTTATCTGATTCAATTTATTTTGTTCCAAATCTTGTTTTCCTACCATGTTATTTCATATGACTAAGTGCCTATAGTGTTATGTTATGCTAATAGGCTTATAATATTTATACTATAGGCTAGGCCTATGTGTATTATATCACATTGGGCAGTTCCAAAAATATGTGAACGTGTGGGTCAGTGATGAATAGGATTAGGATTGGGAGCCTGGGGGTAGGGGTTGGGGGGGTCAGTGATTTGGGATTCTCGAGGTCGGACATCCGGGAATATTGTGGTGCATGGCGACGTAACAATGCTTTTTTGACAATCTCAAACTTCAGTCAAAGAGGGAAAAAACATATTTTGTTTAAATTTTTTAACAAATACTGGACAAAATTGATTTTTCTTCAAATATGATGTGTATTAGATAATAGTTTCTAACATATATGAGTACCATTAATTTTTGCTGACAACTGGCTGAGGTGACACAAGTATTCATACAAAATATCACATTGACTGTAATAATAAAGTTTCCCCTTCAACTTGGCAAAACTGTCCTGAGATCGTACACGGTTACGTCGACTCCGACCACAAGAATTGGGTTTCCGGGGGCATAATTTGGAATTTTGGCCGAGGGTTGGGGGTGTAGGCTTAGGCCTAATTGCAGAATACCCTGCAACTGCTAAGTTAGGTATGAATGAATTTATCTTGAGGAATATTTCCAGCACACATTCCCTGTTTTGGCTCCGTGGACTTTTTGAATGAATTTACCAAATTCCCATCGATACCCTCTGGTGTGGCTCTTGTGGACTTTTGGGATGAAATTATGCTTGTGATGGTTATTTTTGCATAATCTCATACATACACCAGGAGCATCTACAATGGTTCTGTGCTTGGGATGGGAATTTTTCATAATCTCATACTGTACATATACATCCTGGAGCGGATCCGCTGGTTCCACACTTGTCATAGGAATTATTTTAAGAACGACCCATAGTTCAATTTGGCAAATATATTAGTAGTGTTTCCTTTGTCTTCTAAATTTGAGTGCGGAAGTGGCTCCACCAGGGGAAAGCTTTTTAATTTTGTCTTTCTTTCAGGGAATGGATTTTTAAGGAGTTTATCTTGCAATATTTTAGAGTTTCATGGATGCAAGAGTTTTTAGATAAGAATCAAAATTCAACAAAGTTTGAGGTTTTTCCTATGCAGCCTAAGAACAATGAGTGTGGCCTACAAGTGTGGCCTAATTCAACCGCTGTGATTCCTGTGAGTTAGCAAACTACTGGGGATTGATAATCAAATTTGTGTTGAGGTCTGGCCTAAAGTGTAAAATATCTCCATTTATAGGGGATTACTGCGCATTGGCGATTCTTGCATTTAAAAAGGATTATGTTAATCTGTTTTACAGTTTGTAAAAGTCATTAATTGGAATATTGTCAGCCAAATGTGTGTGTGATTTGAATCAATCATGAATGATATTGATTTTCAACGGCAAGACTTGACTATGAAAAATGATTACTAACAATTCAATAATTAGTCAATGTTTAGGGCATTTGCGAATGTTCAGCGTGTACACGCTAAACAATCACAGCTCTACAAAATGGTAATGAACTACAGTATTGTTTTTAAAATACCGTAATCGATGTAATAAGCGCCCGGGGCGTTTATGTAAATAAAATTGCAGCACTTTTTAGGCCCAAAGTTTCTTCCTAATAAGCGCTCAGGGTGCTATTTGAACGGCCCTGTACATATATGTGAACTAGCCCCACAATAACCAACACAAAAACATTGTGAGCGTCATACAAAATAAGAATGTAAAACTTAACTTGAGTATATAAAGTCTTCTTTTAAGTACTACATTGTATTATTCAAATGGATTATGATATCAGTAAAAAATTGTTGGATAGGCGCTTATTAGAGCAGGGGCGCTTAATACGTCGTACGGTAATTGAAATATTATTCAAGATGTGTTATTAAAATAGAGTGATTTCCTTACAACATTCAAATCTTGTTTAATCATTTTTTCAGATAGAAAAAAAAAACAAGTAGAGGCTTTAAGATCAACAAAGCTAAAGAAAATAATGAGCGAAACGAAAAGAAGGCAGTTCCTGCATGCTCCTGTAAATTCACAACATTTGTGAGTGCTTTAGTGATGCATCCAAAAACATGGTAGTATTGTAAGCAGTAGCTTGACTCATCAAGGGAAGAAGCAGATCCAGAAAAGACAAACAGACACATACAAAGAAATTTCAGGATCAGTTCCTGTGCAAGTTAAAGAAACATGGTAAGTTAACTGCCTCATACCATCTTCATGTTCTTCCATGGAGCGCTATGGACAAAAAATGCTTACAAGGACACATAACAAAACAGTTCCTGCATTGGTCTTTACTGTAAATGTTGTAACCTTTCAAGAGAATGTTTATGGCTACATAAATTACATTTTTTATCATCCCATAAATAAATTCAGAAATGAGCAATGCCATATAGATATAATGTCACTTCCGTTTTTCACTTTTGATTGCGGGAAATCTGTGATGTTATCTATCCCACATACAGCGTGGCGGCGCTCACTTCTGAGTGTGCTTACTGGTCGATACCTTTCCTGTAACTTGCTAAATGTCAGCTACTGCAAGGCGTCACTTAGCTGACTGCCCCACAAGAAATGAATAACCTAGGCTTTTAAGAATCTGGCGGCCAAAAAGTGGGGGTGTTGTTTCTTACAACTTTCCACAAACAGTAAACAGCAAGTGGAATAATTGTAGTGTATTTGTCCAACTGGGGTCACTGATCTAGAATATTAAATACACCATCGTTTATCAGCCACTAGCTCCTTTAAGAATGGTGTAATTCCTTTTCCATCTGGAATTTGTTGATAATTTGTTATTTTAGTGCAGTAACTAAAGAGGAAGCACCCTATGGTGCAACATTTGATATTGTTTGGCTACACTTTCTTCTTTTTATATGATAACTGCATTTTCCCTAAATCCATACTATATTTTTATGTGTATAATTTCAAATCCAATTCAAGAGTTATTGATATTAAAATGTTACTATATTATTCATCAATTTTAAAGCATGAAAATATGCAAGAAAAATTAAATAAGTAAAAAAATGAAATAAATATGATATGTAAATTAAGAGGTTTTTTTACAAGTCTTTTCGCATATATTTACCCCGCTAAGCGTAGCGGGGATATTTACGAGAGTTATACTTACCTTCCATGCTATTAATATATGCAATCTGGTCACATGACCTGATTCCAACGCACTTCCAACCGACCCTAAAAAACGCAGTAACCAGCCAAGCCCTGACCTCCATAATACCTCTGTACCACCACTTCACTCAACATTCCACCGAGACCTGATTGAGAGGGGAGGCGGGCGGGATGCATGGAAGGTAAGTATAACTCTCGTAAATATCCCCGCTACGCTTAGCGGAGTAAATTTACTTCAAGTTATACCTTACCTTCCATGCTATTAATATATGCAATCAGATTGCAACCGAGGATAGGAAGGAAGGGAGTTCAGGTCGCAGCCCCCTTTTTTTTTTTTTTTTTTTTTTAATGGCTGGTACGAAAACTCACACTTATCGAATCCTGTTTAAAGGACGAAATTCCTTCTCCTCTTAAGGATGAAAGACCTCAGAGTGGGAAGAACTAAAACATAGTAAACCACGTCTAGTCACAGTCAAACCGAACAAGGCACCATTCGTTGACAGTAACGGAGGCAGATATCGAATGAACCTGAGCCAAAAACTCAGAAGTACAAGCCAACCGGAAGAGCGTTTGGACACAATATGAATATCAGCAAAGTGTCTACAAAAAACGCCACAAACCACACCGGATTCGTCCACGAGACGGAACCGGCTTGTAAACTACGATTGGGAACGAAGCGTGTACCAACTAAAACGAATTAAAGAAATCCCGGACAAGGGAAAGAATTCGTTAGCGTGTAACCGCGTAAGAGCAAAAGTGAGCGGGGCAACACGAAGGTCGAAAAGTGAGTCAGACCAAAAACAAGAGAGAAAACCGCGAAAAGCGTTTTCCCGAACGGCGGCACGAGAGATCCCGTGAAAAGAGGCTATGCCCCGAACCAGAGTGCATACCGCGGCCGTTCTATAAACAGATCAGACTACTTGGAAATAAAGTTACTGGACGATCGAACGGAGGAAAGTGACGCATGACACACTACGAAGATATCCGTGTAACTTTCCAGTGGTCGCGAGTCAAAGACCGTAGACCCAACTGGAAAAACCTCGGTGGATAGCTGCAAGTTATCCCAGAGCTCATGAGTGAACCAAGTTGGAGAGAGGGCCCACCTCCACAACGGGGAGGGGGTGAACAACCTCTCAGAAAAACCATGCTACCTCGAGTAAAGGCGGACTAAGGCCACACCATCAAGTGAAGCGCTCCGGGACTGAGATGCAGTCCGCCGGAGCCCGGGAAAGAGACAAAAGCCGAGGGAACCGCAGTGAGCCGGGAAAAGTGGGCGCTATCGGCCGTACGTCGCCGAGCGTAGCATACTTTGTACTAGCATGAAAGGCGGAAAACGTAACCCACATAGTTGAGTTCTGAAGAAAACAAATGCGTCGACCCTGAAACCAGCGGGTCAGGAGAAAAGACGCAAAGAAAAGATAGCTTGCGATCATCCACGGATGCGGACAGACCTACTTCCGGGGGACCGAAAAAGGTCCTGATCGCTCTGGTCACCTACCGGAAGAACGCCCATCAAGTGGGGGTTTCGCTGAAACGAGACGATAGTGATCGTGTACTCGTAGTCCAAGGTGAGCGGCCGTAAGGCTGGCATAGTTCGTCCTGCGCCGAGACGAGAGGAACGACTCCAGAAAACTCTTGGAGGCCGTTCCTATCTGTCTGAAAAAGAGACCACAACAGTGGTGCAAAAACGGCGCGAAACTGAAAAAGCCTCGCTCAGCACTAGCGATAAAAGGTGAACAGAAAAACCCCGGCATTCCGCCCGTTGAAAAAGGCCAAGTACCCGTACAAGTTTCCGTCATAAGGGGTCACAAGAAAAGCGCCCCTACCTCGATCAAGACGCATCCGTCGGCACTGACGGTGAAATCTGACGGGTAAAAACTTCGGTCCTCACACCAGGTGGGAGCATCCGCACCACCACCAAAGGGGGTGGCCACCGACTAATCGTGTAAAGCGGAGGTACTGAATGACACCATCGTCAGTCCAGAAAAGACTGCTGACCCTGAGCAAAGTTTGTTGAAACTTTACGGAACGAAACCAATGGCTAGCGAATTTAAAAGGCAGGCCGTTAATATAAAACGTATACAAAAAGGGCTGCAAACAGCGTAAGGCTATGTAGCTGTGAGACGGTTATGGGTCGTAAGACCGCAGAGCCGTACAACATAGTCGACGGCACCATGGTGTCTGAAAACTGTAGCAGTTGCGGAACCGCATAGCTCCAGGCCACTCCTATCAACAGCGAAACTTATCTATGAAGTTGACTGGAAAAAGGTGTTAACGTACTACGTATAGCAACAACCTTGGAACTGCGGAGCCTACGGCTAAGAGTGTGGAAAAAACTAATACCGTATGTCTGTACGGGTAGTTAAGTAACAGGCCGTAAAGCTGCATTGAACTGCCTTAAGGTGTTAAAGTATGGAATGAACTATACGTGCCGTTGTTTTGAATAGCTACCTCGATCGTGAGGTTGTCTATCAAAAGGCCACCTATGTCAAGAAAAGTATCCGCCATGGAGTTAATTTTGACAGGGGGGTGTAACGTACTACGTCAACCGTATGAGTCAGAAACCCCAACACTGGGGTAGAAATCACGAAAGAGTTGACATCCTGTGTATACTACATGGACCGTTAATTCCGTTAAACACCCTTCACCACGGAGCCGAGAAGCGCGTGGCTACTGGGGGGACTTACACCGTACAAAGTATGCATCCCCATTAGGTATTATAGAGCCGTTATGGGTCTACAAAGGCATCAGCATGACAAGTAAAATCCACTAGTCATCCGCCAAGTTTGTCTCTGTGCACCACGGAGCAATAAGGGAACAGGCGATTATTTAATCGCCGTGCATCGCTGTTTTTTAAAGACCTGTTGTGTGTGGATATTCTATGCATAATACCCTGGTTACGACTACTACGTAACACTCTATGACCCCCAGTGTAAATGAGCCAAGTCCACAGGATGTCTTTTGTTTGGCAAACAAAAGAGCAGCAGCCCAGGCTCGTTGGCCCGAACAAAGGAAGTATTTACACCGATCAATACCTGTTGAGGGAGTTGCATTTGCACCTAATACACTTGACGTACACTTATGTTGTTGAATGTAACATAAAATTGCTGTTCCAGTCGAAGCAATAAAGTTTCAATAAAAAAGAAAACAAATTGTCTTTTCTACTTTACAACAGTTTTACAGATCATTGACAAGAAAAATATGATTATAATAAACAATATAACTTTTAATAAAAATGTTATTTTTTAAAGTAACTATTTTCTCCCATCGTGGTCAGGCTTCCACAACAGTTTCCTAACCCCCGTTCCTTTTCCTGCTATTTAATGCGTTGGTTCCTGGTAAACATTACGCAAAACTTACAAAAGATCAGGTTTAACACACCCTGTTGTTGCCCCCAGTTAATGGCCGCCAAGTTAATGTATAGCAAATTATTACCACGCATCGCATCAGTATAAATTCTACTTTTTAAAAATCATTTAAACTGTGTCAGAAAAACAAAATATCTCGTTCAATGATATGCCGCCCGCGTCCCCCTTCACGTGTTACTATTTCTGGGTGGTTTATTACCAGGTGACAGGTTTCCTCGAACACCTCAGCCACGCAGTGCTAAGTTGTTAAAAGACATACTGCACGTATGACACTTTTATGTAAACATTCAAAATGGAGGAAAGCCGTAAAAATTATTAAAAAAAGACAACAATACCAAAACCGGGAGGGGGAGTGGACATCTAACATTTTGTGAAGTGAGAAATATGAGGAAATTCACTGAGCACAGGAGAGGGATGATTGAAGCATCGCTTTATCTTCATTCAAGAAAACAAATGAAAATGGGGAGGGGGAAGGACAATATCATATGCCAAGTATGTTTTCACAGTAAAAAGAATTACCCCACAACAAATTCAATGTTTGGTGATCAAATTTGCCGTTTGAAACCTGAAACGGGGAGATCTTAACAAAGAACCATGGCACTGCCGCCCCCACCGCACCCCTACCCACCACTTCTTCCTATTTGTAATACTTCCATTTTTTTGTGGAGAAATTCAAGAAACATGGGGAGGGGACAATACGATCTACAAAATTATGTTTTCTTAAAAGAGAATGCCCCCACCCCAAATTCAATAATTCTACCAAATTTATCTACCAAATTACTGTATCTGTTCATAAAGGAGAATGCCCCCACCCTAAATTCGATTGCCTGATAATATTAAATTAAACATGTAGAAGAAGGAATCACTCTGGAGTACGCTATTAATCGCTGTGATCCCCGCCGGTCCCTTATCAATAACCACCAAACTCAAGTTTATGTCTTTAGACTTCAAATATTTGGAGGCCAACATAAAAATCTGGAGGGGGCATATACCTTTTTAAGTATTTCTCCTTAAATGTGAAAATCGTAAGTATTCCTCTTTAAATGTGCCAATCTTAATTAATTGGGCCGCGCTAGGCCAAAGTCCAGACGCAGCTGGCGTCAATTTGTAAACAAACCTGTCAAAGTTGCTGTGAATGGGGCAGCGGCATTATTTATGATTCTTTAGAAGTTTGCCGTGTTTTTGCGGTATGTGTTTCATAGAGAATAATGTTAATGGAGTTTAATCTTCGTAAGTTTCGGGTAAGAATTATGATATATCTGTTGGAAAAAAAGACATTTTCGCACGATCTAATTTGTAAAGAAATTATTTTGCACCTGGGCCTATCAAAAATGGGAGCAACATGTATGTTTCTGTTTACTTACACATCGCGGATTTCAAACTTTCGGACAGATTTTAATGCATTTTTTTTTACATGGAGATCTACACTGAGCAAAGAGTGCTGAGTTCAGAATTGTATTTGTTCTCATTTTTTTTTTTTTTTTTATTTCTTTCGTTCCACTTTTGCTGTATATGGAACTACTTATTAAGAAATTTTGGACAACGTTTCTTAATATTTAGGTGGGAATATTTCACGAGTTAAAATTTTACTTGACTATTTGGAATACTATATAATTCGGAATAAAACATGGAAATCTCAGTAAGTTAAACTTGTTCATTTTTATTGCGCCGATCCTTTTTATTTCGCTTATCTTTTTAGTTTTAGTTGATATTATTTTATTCAATTTTCATTTTATGATTTATAAAACCGCCCGATAGTGCAGACACAAGTTCCATTGCCACGGTTCCTTTTCAGGTTGTAATTTTCTGTTCATTTTATTGAAAATAAGTAATAATAGTAAATCTCTGTGGTGCACTTTGCATTGTCGTTACCAATTTATTGTAAGCTGATCTGTGTCCTTTAAAAAGACACAGGAAATGAAATACCTAATTTTGCTTAAAACGGCAAATTTGCATCAGTTTAAACGTATCTGAACTAAAGAAATTTGCAGATTCGGTACGTGTGCAGACGTTAACAGTAGACCGAGGACTTTCCTCGCTGAAAGGAATAAGAGTTGTGATTGGAAAATAACGCTTGTGATAGTATCTTTTTATTTAAAAATTAAATCGCAAGTTGCATGAAAACTAATACCACGTTTTTGGCTTCGAGAAAGTTTTTTTTTTCTCGGCGCTTTACCGGCGGCATTACCGGCGTTTTATCGGCGGCTTACCAGCGTTAAAATTACCGGCGCAATTGTCAAACTGCTCGCATCGGTACTGTAGATCTTAATATGCTAGGTATATTTTTCTATAATTTAAATTATTCAGCTGTTTTAATTTTGTCTTCAGCCGTGGAAAAAAAACCCCAACATTATTTAAACGCGCAGCATCATACATAAAGAGATGACACACAGCTAAATAATTACAAAAGTTACATACAAAAAATAAATTTAGGCTATTTTATATATTCGTCAATGTAGTTAAAAGCAAGCAAGATCAGTAAAAACTTTTCTATGCACGCTTGTCAAGCTGACGCAATCGATACGTGGCCAGTCCAAAGTACAGCTTCTATTGTTATTGCAAGGAGCTTATTTCTGGTGTGTGCACTGGAGAGAATATAACTGTTTTGGCTGTGATCAGTACTCTCGGGATTTGGGCATTGATGTGTGACCATTTTAAAGCCTTAGTAACAGGTCATTAACTTGTTCATAAAAAAAAATCGGCGATGCACGGCGATTAAATAATCGCCTGTTCCCTAAGCTAGTGGCTACGCGAGGGGGACAACTGGTACTGGTACTTGTCCCTACCGAACGTAATAGCTATCAGTACAAAGAGCCGTCTAGGTCTACGATAGCGTTAACGTACTACATCCATAACGTGAGTCGTTACCTCAGTATACTTCTATTCACTACGGGGCCACCGAGTAAGTGGCTACGCATAGGGAAGTAGTACTCCGTATGCGTTCCTGGAGAGAATAGCTAAAAATATACTGGGACCGTAAGGAATACGGAGGAGTTCACGTGCTACGCAAGCTATAAGAGTCGTAAACGTAGTTTGTTTCATCACGGAGCTACAAAACTGGTAGCTGCGTCGTACTCAGTACGTGTCACGGTAAGAAAAACGGCCGTGGAACTCTGTAGCTCATGGCTACTGGTCCTCTACCACACAGCTGCGCTGCAGGTGTAGGCCGTTAACTCCGTTTGTATATAATCACTACGAAGCAGCGTAGCCGGTGGCTACGCGTGGGGGACTGCCGTCGAACGCTAAAAGCGTCCCGGTAAGAAAAACGACCGCGGAACCCTGCAACACACGGCTAACGGTCGCAATATCCCGAAGTTCCATTACCCAGGTTTATCGTACATTGTACGTAAAACCGCATCAATATCTGTATAAATTGAGCGGAACGTCCCGTTTGACGCAAAAATCATATTCAGAGTAGTTTGAACGGTCGTGGAACTACGTAACACGGAGAAAATGGCTCTCGTGATGGTATGCCTCCCGTAGAGATGGATTTCTTATCACCTGAGCGCTAGGCCTCGAAAACCTGAGCAAGCGCTTACACGCGACGCATCCTGGGAGCGTAACATACCGACAAATGGGGACTCGTCCTCGTGGCCATGATACTGGTAAAAATCTATGCGGAACCGTGACGTTCAGCGCGGAAATCTCACCAAGTCAGCTCACACGGACGTGGAGAAGGAAAAGCTCTCCTAAGATTGTTACTATCACCAGACCATGTAGCTAAAAAGCTAAAGGGTAAACAATCGGGTGTGACGTACGTTGGACGTTACCTTGCTGCAGAACTATGCAGCCCTAACGGACCCAAACGTCATCCCATGACCCGTACGGAGGCACCGAGCTGTTTTACGGACCCTTACGGGGCCGTGAAAGCAAGCCGTGGGGCCGTAAGGAACCGATCACCGGAGCCGTACGGACCCTAATGGACCCGTGCAAGTAATCCAATGGCTCTACAACTAGCCATAAAAAGGTTACTAACTCACGTACAGCCCCGTAGGGTGCCGCCTCTTGTGGGCCTACCGGTCCCATCACGGAACCGAGGACCACAGCGGTGTACACGGGTTTGATCATGTCGATAACACCGGAGCGCAACGTAAGAAGCGGTTACATGCGACGCATCGCAGGACATCTAAGGCGCTTAACGCACTGACACTAGGGACCTGCCCTCCGTTTCCATGATAGAAGTGAAAACCATCGCGGAACTGTAAGGGAACAGGCGATTATTTAATCGCCGTGCATCGCCAATTTTTTTTCTGAACAAGTTAATGACCTGTTACTAAGGCTTTAATGGTCACACATCAATGCCCAAATCCCGAGAGTACCGATCACAGCCAAAACAGTTATATTCTCTCCAGTGCACACACCAGAAATAAGCTCCTTACAATAACAATAGAAGCTGTACTTTGGACTGGCCACGTATCGATCGCGTCAGCTTTACAAGCGTGCATAGAAAAGTTTTCACTGATCTTGCTTCCTTTTAAGTACATTGACGAATATATAAAATAGCCTAAATTTATTTTCTGTATGTAACTTTTGTGATTATTTAGCTGTATGTCATCTCTTTATGTATGATGCTGCACATTTAAATAATGTGTTTTTTTTCTTTCCACAGCTGAAGACAAAATTAAAACAGCTAAAGCAGAAGAAAAAAAAAAAATCTTTAAGTGTAAATTCTAATTCAAATTATAAAAAAATATACCTAGCATATTAAGATCTACAGTACCAATGCGAGCAGTTTGACAATTGCGCCGGGCCGGTAAAGCGCCGGTAATGCCGCTGGTAAAGCGCTGAGAAGAAAAAAAAAGTTCTTGAAACCAAAAACGTGGTATTAGTTTTCATGCAACTTGCGATTTAATTTTTAAATAAAAAGATACTATCATGAGCGTTATTTTTTAATCACAACTCTTATTTCTTTCAGCGAGGAAAGTCCTCGGTCTACTCTTAACGTCTGCACACGTACCAAATCTGCAAATTTCTTTAGTCCAGATACGTTTAAACTGATGCAAATTTGCCGTTTTAAGCAAAATTAAGTATTTCATTTCCCGTGTCTTTTTAAAGGACACAGATCAGCCCACAATAAATTGGTAACGACCACAAACATTTACGATCATTATTTATTTTCAATAAGTTCAACAAAAAATTACAACCTGAAAAGGAACCATGGCAACGCAACTTGTGTCTGCACTATCGGGCGGGCCGCGACGGTAATTTTTTTTTATAAATCATAAAATGAAAATTGAATAAAATGATATTAACAAAAACTAAAAAGATAAGCGAAATAAAAAGGATCGGCGCTATAAAAATAAACAAGTTTAACTTACTGAGATTTCCATGTCTTATTCCGAATTATATAGTATTCCAAATAGTCGAGTAAAATTTTAACTCGTGAAATATTTCCAAAATATTAAGAAACGTTGTCAAAAACTTGTTAATATGTAGTTCCATATACAGCAAAAGTGAAACGAAAGAAAATAAAAAAAATAAAATGAGAACAAATAAAATTCTGAACTAAGTACTCTTTGCTCAGTGTAGACCTCCATGTTGAAAAAAGTTGAAGTTGAAGCGACAAACTGGGATCGTTGAACTATTACATTTAAGGTGGGGGCATTTCCTTTTATGAAAACATAATTTTGTAGATCGTATCGTCCCCTCCCCAATTTTCTTAATTTTCTCCACAAAAAAATGGAAGTATTACGAATAGGAAGAAGTGGTGGATAGGGGTGGGGTGGGGGCGGCAGTGCCATGGTTCTTTGTTAAGATCTCCCCATTTCAGGTTTCAAACGGCAAATTTGATCACCAAACATTGAATTTGTGGGGGTAATTCTTTTTACTGTAAAAACATACTTGGTATATGATATTGTCCTTCCCCCTCCCCATTTTCATTTGTTTTCCCGAATGAAGATAAGGCGATGCTTCAATCATCCCTCTCCCGTACTCAGTGAATTTCCTCATATTTCTTACTTCACAAAATGTTAGATGTCCACTCCCCCTCCCGGTTTGGGTATTGTTGTCTTTTTTTTATAATTTTTACGGCTTTCCTCCATTTTGAATGTTTACATAAAAGTGTCATGCGTGCAGTATGTCTTTCAACAACTTAGTGCGCGTGGTCGAGGAGTACGAGGAAACCTGTCACCAGGTTATAAACAACCCAGAAATAGTAACATGTGAAGGGGGACGCGAGCGGCATATCATTGAACGAGACATTTTGTTGTTTTTCTGACACAGTTCTATTGATTTTTAAAAAAGTAGAATTTATACTGATGCCATGTGTGGTAATAATTTGCTATACATTAACTTGGCGGCCATTAACTGGGGCAACAACATGGTGTGCTAAACCTGATCTTTTGTAAGTTTGCGTAATGTTTCCCAGGAACCAACGCATTAAATAGCAGGACCTTTTGGAACGGGGGTTAGGAAACTGTTGTGGAAGCCTGACCACGATGGGAGTAAATAGTTACGTTAAAAAATAACATTTTTATCAAAAGACAGTCATTGATGCATCGTGAGTTTTTGTTATAAATATATTTTTTATTATAATTATATTTTTCTTGTCAATGATCTGTAAAACTGTTGTAAAGTAGAAAAGACAATTTGTTTTCTTTTCTATTGAAACTTTATTGCTTCGATGGGAACAGCAATTCTATGTTACATTCAACAACATAAGTGTATGTCAAGTGTATTAGGTGCAAATGCAACTCCCTAAACAGGTATTGATCGGTATAAATCCTTCTTTTGTTCGGGCCAACAAGCCTGGGCTGCTGCTCTTTTGTTTGCCAAACAAAAGACATCCTGTGGACTTGGCTCATTTACACTGGGGGTTATAGAGTGTTACGTAGTCGTAACCAGGGTATTATGCATAGAATATTCACACACAACAGGTCTTTAAAAATCGGCGATGCACGGCGATTAAATAATCGCCTGTTCCCTAACGTTCAACGCAGAAAATCTTACTGAGGCAGTCCACACAGCCGTGGAACAGCGTAGCTGATGGTTACAGAGACAAAAAGAAAATAGCTCTCGTGATGCTATACTTCTCGTGAAGATTGTCACCTATCACCTGTACCAAGTAGCTTCCTAGCTAGCGGGCTCAATTTCCGGGTTCATCGTACAGTGTACGTTATCCCGTTGCAAAAACTCTGAAGTCATACGGGCCCGTACGGTCTAGAGAAGCGTTTGCACGCTATGCATAGCGGGACCTCTTAGGTGCGTAACGTACCGACACTCTGAGGTCTGCACGGCCTCTGTGCCTATGATACTGGTGAAAATAAATGCGGAACTGTAACGTTCAACGCAGATAATCGTATTAATGGTGTTCACATGATTGTGGAACTGCGTAGCTAATGGCTACGGAACCAAGAAGAGAATAGCTCGCACGGCGCTATACTTCTTGTGAAGATTATCACTTGTCACCTGGCCACATAGCTTCATAGCTAGTGGGTGTATATCCGGGTAAAACGTACAGTGTACGATATCCCGTTACAAAACTACGGAGCCGTACGCATCCGATCACCGGAGCCGCACTCTCTCGGTCGCACCTTGAAAATACCGGTCGCCGTGGAGTCTGTGCTCCGACCACGCTGCTTGAATCCAAACGCTGCAAAGAGTACAAAGAATGGACTCGCAGCGTAATCTGCACGCGTAACGCGTGAGATGGATGTCACCGGAGCGTAAATCAATGAAACGTTAGCACGCCTACGCCGGGACATCATGGGTGTGTAAAGCATCGACACTCGGGGACCTGCCCTCCATGTCCATGATACTGGTGAAAATAATTACTGAACTGTAACGTTTAACGCAGACAACCTTAATTGCGTTCACACGAGCCGTGGAACTGCGTAGCTAATGGCTACGGGACCAAGAAGAAAATAGCTGCCGTGATGCTATACGTCTTGTAAAGAATGTCATCTGTCACCTGACCAC
>JAIGNY010002189.1:0-2500 GCA_020152595.1 Chiridota heheva
ATGTGAAGGCTTATTGATTATGGATCTTCATATTTAAAAGAAAGACAAACTTTTGATCTCTTTTGTTTCCATGAAAACGGCACATTTTGCCTATTAATTGAACCACTTTTGCAATATCTGTTTGGTTTCGCTTAAAGGTAAAACCTAATTGCCCTGTAAAGGCTGCCGGGGCTAGCGAATCTCATGATTATTCATATAAACCTCTAGGGGTCATGAATATGCATAACTATCCATATCCATCAGGCTTAGAATAGTTGCACAATAAGCTAAAACAGTTCTACAGTAAACAAATAAAAGTTAAGATATTTGAGAAAATATAGCTAATTTTTGATATTTTGATTTTTTAATTTGGTCCAAAATTATTGATTTGGTACAAAATGGTTGATTTGGTCCAAAATTATTGATTTGGTACAAAATTATTGTTTTGGTCCAAAATGGTTTATTTGGTCCAAAATGATTGATTTGGTCTAAAATGATTGATTTGGTCTAAAATCATTGATTTGGTCCAAAATCATTGATTTGGTCCAAAATCATTGATTTGGTCCAAAGTGGACAATGAGAAACAACTTGGATTTCGAAGTGAATATACCTTTCAAAAAACATCCAATTACTGATATCAAAGTCATTGGGGGAAGTAATAACATTTATGGGCCGAGGGGGTGGGGGTGGGGATGGGAGAAGGAGGGGGGTTACCCATCCTCTGTCAAGATATTGGCAAAGTGTGTATATAGCTGTAAATACAGATAGAGTTTCTTTTATATGAAAAAACCCTGCGGGCAGGCTATGTTTTGTAGTATAAATGTTATTTATGTTCATTGGTAGAAAATACAGTGGCAATACCAGCTTCGATATGTCCAGAAAATGTACGCTGATATTTGTAACAAGTATGTGAAAAATCATAAAGTGACACTGTAAAAAAGGAAAATGTTTGATTTTTTTTGTAATTATGACTGCAAATATTTAGAAGATTTTTTGTTGTTTTGACTTTTAAGAATGGAACAGTAATTTTAATCTCGATTGAAAATGTATAATCATATTTTAGATTGAGCAATAGATTTAATTTGATGTAAATAGAATCTGAATGATATTTTTGCCCGATACACTCCCATGGCTTTGATTGGTTATGACTACTAACCATACCAGTCATTGAATAAACAGTTCTATAACAATTCAAAAATCTGAGCAATAAAATCAACAGCATTTATCAGTTCTGTAGCACACCGCAAAACCATCTTCTTCAAATCAGATTTCAAAAGCATTGCCTTTTGTTTTACAAAAATTTCCCCACATTTTTTTTCTCGAAATGAATTTTAGATTAAATGAGAGCAAAATTCTTCATAACATAGAAAACTCTCACATTTCATAATTGAATATTTCTAAGTAAAGCCGTATTTTTGTATTTGGGTATTTTGCTACCATGTCTTCCTAAATCAGAAGAAAAATCCACAGGATTTTTCTAGAATTGAAATCAATATTATCCGTTATAATCAAGTGCCTATAAGTTTTCCACATAATGATAAATATTGAGTATTGCATTATAGCCTGGAACTTGAATGATCATCATCGTCTAAAATGTTGTACAAGTATTTTTACTATTGGATATGTAAATTGATTTGATAATATACAAAGTAACAAAACTAAGAGATTTTGTATTCTTGTTTATCAGTATTGTAAGGGGCCGTTGAATGACATTGAAAGAGTCACCTTTCTAAGGAAAAAGGATCCCCAAAATGTCCCAGTTACAAGTGAAAAAGTTACACTGGTTAATCCAGTTTCCGTCAAACGTTGCTGTTAATTGGGAAATATCCTTCATTTTTTTGGAAATTTTCTACAATTTTCAGGACATTTTGAGGAAATAATTACAAATTTGTCTTCAATTTAACTAAAAATTCACCAAAATTTCTATAGAAGTTTTTCTATTTAAAAAGGAATAAAATAAAATCAATTTTATTCCCAACCGGGAAGAAAACATGTAACCTGGAAGGTTAAATCCTCTTAGGGGCTGTTTTCTCCCCCGACCCCACTTTCTACATTTACAAAGGGCCACGCCTTCTATATTATCCCTACACGACAAATTATCCAGATGACCCCTACCTGCCTATATCGTCCCAGTATTACTACATTAAAAATCTCCACAGTACCCCCCCTCATTACTCCCATATACCAGGTCATTGCCACAGTGCCCCCCTAATTACTCCCATATACCAGGATATCGCCACAGTGCCCCCCTCATAACTCCCATGTACCAGGACATCTCTACAGTGCCCCCCTCATAACTCTCATGTACCAGGACATCTCTACAGTGTACCCCTCATTACTCCCATATACCAGGACATCTCCACAGTGCCCCCTCATTACTCCCATGTACCAGGACATCTCCACAGTGTACCCCTCATTACTCCCATATACCAGAACATCTCCACAGTGCCCCCATCATTACTCTCATATACCAAGACATAACCACAGTGCCCCCCTCATTACTCCCATGTACCAGGACATC
>JAIGNY010002189.1:7500-17500 GCA_020152595.1 Chiridota heheva
GGGGGATAAAGTCAAAAGTGGGGACCACAAAATCATGCTAAGATGCAAAAAATTACTATACAAAAGATTATATCTTCTGAAGAAAAGTGGGGGAGGGGGCGGCAAGTGCCACCTTTCAAATCCTGCCTATGATGATAGACATTTTAAAAACAAAGAAATAATTTACAAAAGAAAATACCTTAAATATATCACAAGATTTGTAAAAAAATATGCAAATTGATGTCCGAGATTAAAATGTTGTAAAATGGTCACTGCACGTTTGACCGATTTGAATAAAATGTTTTGCAACTATGATGGATCTTAAAGCAATTCAGATACTATTACCTCTGCATGTCTATATACCATTAAGATTTCCTTTGTATTTGTATTTTACTTTTAGGCTTATTGCCAGGGAAAGTAACCACAATGACTTGTTTTCAGTGTGTACCCGATGAATCTGCCAGGATCGAAAGTGGATGAACAATCAGGTTAAACAATTGGGTTAACGATTGTTAACACCCTGCTTTTTTCGAGAAGTTTTAGAGAACCTACATTGTTTCAATAATGGGATGGTGGGGAATGTGGGGAGGGGAAAGAGAGGGTAATGGGGGTGGTCATTTGTATGGTAATTAGGGGCACGAGCAGGGTTCCCTCTCGGGGGGAGGGGTGGGAGAGCATGACCCCCAAAACTTCCCGGTTACAAGCTGAAAAATTGCAATGGTTAATTCAGTTTCTTTCGAAGTTTAAGTTCCTACTAATCGGGAGTTCTCTAATTTTTGGGAAATGTCCTTCAATTTTCAGAAGTTGTTTTCCTTTTTCAAAATTTTCTTCAATTTTCAGGAAATTTCCTTCATTTCCGGACAATTTTCTTTGATTTTTAAAACATTTCTTCCTTTTCTTGAAATTTCCTTCATTTTTGGGTGTTTTTTTCAATTTGTGGGAAATTTCTTTATTTCTTGGAAATTTTTGCTAATTTTGGAATTTTCTCTCTCATTTTTCCCATGCAGTGAAAGGCAGAGACGATCACTCTTTTCCCCCTCAGAACCTTTAAAAACAAATCCATCAATTAATACTTTTAACCAGTTAAAATTCAACATGAATTTTGCAATTAAAACTTTCATTCAATCAAAACAGTAATTCCTGGGACAAGGGAGAGGGAGGGGGGAGGACATTTTCTTCAGAATGAAAATATACATTAGTTTTGGAAAAACACTTCCCCCCTACTTTGATGAGGTAAGATTTGGTCCCCATTCCTCACATTTTGTGAGTTGTGGCCCTGCAGTCAATGTGTAGAACTGTTAATATTCATTAAAACTGTCAGGAATGAAATCTCAACCAGATAAGATGCATTATATGAGATACAAACTATGTAGTCATTCGGTTTTCCTTTTTTTGAGCCATGTTTGATGACGTCAATGAAATTTTAATTACTAATCTTTTGCTAATTTCTTTGACTGCTTTTCATTACTTGCAAGCAAATCTTGAAATTCCTACATGAAGATCAAATCTATACCAGATCAAAGTTCAGACCGTTGATTTACTTGCAAGGCAATTTCAAGGGTCTTCTTTTTTCATTGTATTAATTTGGTAAATTTAGCCAATAAAGATTTCATTTCCACATAAATATGCCCAGGGGCTGATTTCATTTCCACACTTTCAGATCAAATTGACAGCCAGATCACCATGGGCAGATTAACCAATAACCTAGGTAACCTATAGGTTCGGGGCCCCCTGATGAGGGGGGCCCCTGCAGAAAAATTAAAATTAATACAACTTGATAATAAAATAGATGAATAAATTAGTGAATAGGGCCTACATTAAAGTGTGACATTGTAATATCTTGAGCTGTTCAAAAGGGGCCCTATAGGTTATGGGCCCCCAAAACCTTAATCCAGCCCTGCAGCTCACCGATAGCGAAAGACCAACAAAAAATTAGTTTCTTAATTTTCATGATCGACTGTCTGTTTGTAATGATCCTCCTGCAATTTGGAAGTCAGAAACACCCTCATTTTAGGTCAACACGCCAAGCTGGATAAGCTGACAAAAATTGTCACTTTCCTACTATTGGGTTAATTAAGGGTATCTAATTTTAAAAGGGGCACTTTTATAATATTTCTAAAAAAAGTGGCAAATTTTACCAGTTCTTGCGCCTTTGACAGTAATTGAGGGCACTTTTCATTTTAAAAAGGGGACTTTTATCATTTTTCAGAAATGTGGGGAGCACCTGCCCCCAGTTCCTACACCTATGATTGTCATATCAAAATGAAAGGAGCATCAAATAATAACATAAAAGCAATAAGTTAAAGGGTTAGTTTAGGGGTCAAGCTCTTATATGAAAGAGGACTTTAAAAGAAACAAAATGGTGAAGAAAGCATTACAAAATCTTATTCCATTAAGGAGATATTAAAGGATTAGTTCAGTGGTCAAGTATGTCTATCTTATATGAAAGAGGACTTTAAAAGAAACAAAAAAGAAAACAAAATGTATTCTGTTAAGGAGATATTAAAGGGTTAGTTCAGTGGTCAAGCATGTCTATCTTATATGAAAGAGGACTTTAAAAGAAACAAAATGGTGAAGAAAGCATTACAAAATCTTATTCCATTAAGGAGATAGTCAAGTTGAAAGCTGTCTTCTGTGTAAAAATAACTGGTGTAATAAGTCTACTGTGGAAAGTTAGCACCTTCATATCATCACATTCTTAAGTTTTGAGGAAAAACAATTTGAATAGCTAAAAAACTTAATAAACTTTCTTTAAAATACATTAACAATTGTTAAAAATGTGAGGATTAAGACACTTATAGTAGACTTACTACACCAGTCATTTTTACAAAGATAAGACAGAGCTTTAAAATTGAATATTTCCTTAACTGAATACCATTTTTGAATGCTTTCTCCACCATTGTTTCTTTTGAAGTCCTCTTTCATATAATATAAACTTGCTTGACCACTGAACTAATCCTTTAATGTTAAGATCTATGGATATATAGCAACAATTTGATCTAAATTAGAAAAAAAAATATGCAATAATCTTCAAAAAATGCAAAATATTTCATCAAAATCAGTTGAAAAATTAGATCATTTTGCAGCAATTTTGAATTTTATGGATTTATTATAATAGACAATTCAATTTGGTGAAATAACAACAACAAAACCAATGAATTTCCTTATGTTAACTTAGTGTTTTTCAATCCGTCACAAACATTATTTGAATGGGAGCAGTTGAATACAACGAAGAAGTTTTGAATCTTCTTCATACCCCCAATCAATATTCAACAGAAGAAAACAGTCTGGTAATTCCCCTGAGCGGATAACACCTTTCCGTTTGCACGCTTTCTACCCGGTTGGAAGGTGAAATTGGTATGGACAAAATTTTGCCAAAACTTTCTGAAAACTGTCCAAAATTTTCTGAAAACTGGCCAAAATTGGAGAAAAAAAATTAAGGAAATTCTCTAAAAATCATTCTGAAATTGAAGGGTGTTTCCTTATTAGCAGCAACTTTTGATACAAACTTAATTTACCAGTGCAATTTTTGCACTTGTTACAGGGAAAGATTTTGGTTATTGCCCCCTCCCCCCACACTTCCTATGCCCCTGCTTTGATTGGCCATATCTGCAAAACTACACATGCCTTGCTTTGATTGTAAAGAGTTGAAGCTAAAAATGAATATTTCTGTAGGGGCAAGTTGAAAAGAAAAAAAATATGTGATGAGCCAGGATGTCAGAGAGGTGTGATGGACCAGGATGTCAGCAATGTGTAATGTCAGCAATGCGTGATGGGCCAGGATGTCATGCATGATGGCAGGGTGATGGACCAGGATGTCAGCATGATGGGCCAGGATGTGATGGGACCAGGATATCAGCATGTGATGGGCCAGAATGTTAGCGATGCATGATGGACCAGGCTGTCAGCGGTGCGTGGTGGACCAGGATGTCAGTGAAGCATGATGGGCCAGTATGTCAGCGATGCGTGATGGGCCAGGATGTCAGCAATGCGTGATGGACCAGGATGTCAGCGATGCGTGATGGACCAGGAAGTCAGCGATGCCCCTAACATGAAATTCACCTCCACTAAAAATTCTTGGTGCACATGACCAGATATTAAATAAAATCGGAAAGTAGATAATAAATTTGCAATTAGAACAAGACCTCTGTGGCGGTGCGATAAAGCTTAAGCTTTCTAATCTAGCATCCCGGGTTAGATTCCCGGTGGGTCTCCAATCAGTGCTCCACGACTGGTTAATAAAACTCCAATGTAGTTTATAATATTATTATATAAATGCTCTAATGGAGGTCTGTTGGGATGTTATAAACCTCAGTAAACCAACCAATCCCTTATAAGCACCTAAACACTATTTAGACATATTGAGGCATATAACAAGGTGACAGAAAACAAAGAAACGCCCATAATGAGTACTATATATTTATTTACAATCAATCACAATTAATAGTACAAGTTTACTTTTTAATCTATTTGTGTTAATTTAATTTAATTAGACAGAACTTCACCTTAATGATTTGAAGGTCAATTGATACTTTATAGACAAGTTCTGATTGCATCTCTAAAGACTTGTAAAGAAACATTCCCTTCAATTCTCATTTTGATTTATATATTGTAGAGGACTATTGACATTCTACCACGCGGCGATATTATCGTCGTTTTCAAACCAGAACCAAAACCATGTGATTCCGCTGCTTTTTTCATATGCTGATTGATTTTAAGTTTTGTATCAACTGTCACATGTCATTGCATATCATGACATTTTTATCATATTCATTCATAAGCCACACCCACCATGCAGATCAATAAAAAGGTTGACAACATTAGCATTTGCACAATAACTAACAACATTTTCATAGCAAGGATGATGCAAAAACAGTTGCTCATTTATCCTATTTCAAGAATTTTTCATTAAGCTCCTCCTACTTATTAATGTTCATGACATCAATACCACAACTTTAATGTACAAGACCATAACCCATAAATTCGATCATACCATTCATGAGATATGGTGTTTACATCATTTAGCACTTCCACATATGATTACCGTATTTTCTCTAATAAACGCCCCCGGGGCGTTGCATTTGGAAAACAGGGGGGCGTTTATTTGAGGGTAAAGTATGAAGAAAAAAATGTAACTTACAAAAGAACGGCAATTTCTTTTAGGCCTATGATTTTAGTTTCTTTAAGCGATTTTTGTGTTTTTAGCATTATTGTGCATGGATTATTAATGGAATATACTCTTTGCATATTTTCCTCTTGTTCGTTGACTTACAGCCTTTTCAAGTCACATTCGGTAAAGCGTGCCTTGTTATCCTGAAAGTATGAAAAATGACAGGGCGTTTTATTATGAGAAAATGTAAGTCACGCCCACCATGCATATCAATGACATCTGTTGATAACATAAGTATGTACACAATGACCAACAATATTATCATGCCCAATATGATGCAAAATGGACATACAGTTGCTCACTTATTACTATTTCAAAGTTTTCACTTTAAGGCTCCGCCCACTTATTAATATGCATGGCATCACCAACCAAAAACAATAGGGTACATCTATAGACCATGGGCTATCTGTGTACCACACATGACATGAATCCAGTTCATAATTCAGATATCATGTTTACAAGCTTTTTGTTTACAAAATCATATTAAGCCCTGCCCACTATTTACATTAATAAAAGTCAACAGTTTTATACCAAGAACATGTACACATTAGCTAACATCATTATTAGACATATATGAAACAAAACAGACATGTGACTCTTAAAATATGAGCATTTCAAGATTTTTACATTAAGCCCCGCCTATACTCATAAATATCCATGACATCACCACCAAAAAAACAGGGCACATCTGCAGACCAAGGGCTATCTGTGTACTAAATAAATATGACATCAATCCAGTTAACTGTTCTTGAGATACCGTGCTAACAAGCTCTTTTCAGAAAAACCATATTAAGCCCAACCCACTATGCATATTAACGAAATTCAACATTTTATACCAAGAACATGTACTCATTAGCTAAGATTATTATTAGACATATATGAAACAAACAGACATGTGATTGTTAAAATATGAGCATTTAAGATTTGTACATTAAGCCCCGCCTACTCATCAATATGCATGACATCACCATCAAAAACAATAGGGCACATCTACGGACCATGGGCTATCTGTGTACCACATATGACACTAATCCAGTGTACCGTTCTTGAGATATCACATTTACGAGCTGGCCGTCACAAACACACACACATACATATACCCATACATACCCACACATGCCATCATGATCGCATTGGTTTTTGATGCTATCGTGTCGGAACCAAAAATGGCTGGTAGAGTAAGGGTTCAAGGATTAGTTCAGGGGTCAAGCATGTCCATCTTATATAAAAGAGGACTTTAAAAGAAAGAAAATGGTGAAGAAAGCATTCAAAAATCTTATTCCATTAAGGAGATATTAAAGGATTAGTTCAGTGGTCAAGCATGTCCATCTTATATGAAAGAGGACTTCAAAAGAAAGAAAATGGTGAAGAAAGCATTCAAAAATCTTATTCCATTAGGAGATATTAAAGGATTAGTTCAGTGGTCAAGCATGTCCATCTTAAATGAACGAGGACTTCAAAAGCAGCAAACTATAGTGAAGAAAGCAGTCAAAAATCTTATTCCGTTAAAGAGATATTAAAGGATTAGTTTAGTGGTCAAGCATGTTTATCTAACATGAAAGAGGACTTAAAAAGAAACAAAATTGGGGCAAGAAAGCATTCAAATATCTTATTCTGTTAAGGAGATATTAAAGTTTATATTAAGCTCTGTCTTATCTGTGTAGAAATGACTCAGACTGGTGTGGTAAGTCTACTGTGGAAAGTTGGCGTCTTCATTTTCACATAGTTAACAATTGTTAATGTATTTTAAAGAAAGTTTATTTTTTCCCCTCGAATTTTTTCAGGTGGTATATTATAAATACCCTTCCTAGATTAAATTTTTCTACTTTTTTGACATATCCCATAGTTTTAAGCCAAAAAATCACAGGAAAAAATATGATAGAAACATAAAGACCTTGAGGATTCTGAGGCTATGACATTACAATTCTGATTTCAGTTGTTTCCACACAAATGATACCAAATTTCAACCTTAAATATCTCCTTAACGGAATAAGATTTTTAAATGTTTTCTTTTTCTAAATCTTTTGAACTCCTCTTTCATATATGATGGATGCTTGTGACCCCTGAACGATCCTTTAAAATATTGCTTGTTCAAGTTTGGCATAACACAACCTAATGGAATAAATTGTGCTTTATTGAATACAAATGATTCTTTTTGTAAATTATAGCTTTCTCCATATCTGTTGCACACTGAAACCTCTTGGCATTTTATAATTAAAATCACTTATTTATAATATATCTGCATTCAAATTGCTACATTCGATTTAATTGTTTCGTTATTCATAATATCATTGATGTTGTATGTTTGTTTGATGAGAGCTTAACGGCACCTCAAAAAGGAGGGTCAAATTGTGCCTGAGAGGTTAGATCATTCTAGAGGTAGGAAGGAAAGGAAACAGGGAGATTAAGAGAAATACAAGAACAAAAGTCAGAAAGCTGAGATAAGAGAGGAGGTGCATGGGTGGAAAAAAAATAGAGAGAGGGGGGTGGGAGAGGAGGACTAAATATGGTTGTAGAGGGAAGCATGATAAAGGAAGGAGATAATTTTAGCCAGAGGTTTTTTGGAAGAACTCGACAATTGAGTTGTGGGGAGCGAGGGAGGCTCTGGGAAGGTTGTACAGGGGGCAGGAAAGGAGAACGTGATGGACTGTGAGGGTGCAATGGCAATGTTACAGAGGGGTTGTGAGGGAAGCTCTGGGAAGGTTGTACAGGGGGCAAGCAAGGAGAACGTGATGGACTGTGAGGGTGCAATGGATGTTACGTGACTGCCTTCCATGCTGTCCACAGGCGTAGGCTGTGCGCAACATTCATCAAATAAAACTTATATTCATATATCAAGGAAGGCGCTCTTTCCTGTGTTTGTTTTCTTGATGCTTTGAGAATCAGGCCTTCTAAGAGTTACATTGCAATTGCAAAACAATTTCAAACCAATTTTAGCCGAACATGATTAATTTACTTCTTTGACCAATCAACTGCTGGGGAATTGTAACCCCACCAATCAGCTGTGGTTGCTGGAAAAGTTCTAAGCAAGAATTCAAGCATGTGTTACCATCATGTATAATGACAATGACACAATATATTTCTAGCAAGTAATAATACATATGTGTAACAGACAAATTATATACATCTTCAAATTAACAAAATATTTTTTTTTTATCTTTGTCTCGTGTCTAACCCGTAATATATTGCAAAGAAAAGTAGAAAACTGAAGTGTAATACTTATAAAATGTTTCCCCAAACCATTATTTTCAACATGAATCAGAAAAATTTGTGATAAAACAAACATAAATGTGTCCAACAAGATATCATACCAAAAACCTCTGAGAACAAAAATAAAATGAAAAATAAAAGAAAACAAAAAGAAAGAAGAATTAATACGATTACTAAGATAATAAGATTAAGATGATAATGCACATAATTAGAAGAAGGCATTTGTTTTCTTCTTCATATGCTTGCATGGTCCTATACCCTGAGTGAACAAATTATGCAGACGAACAAGATTCCCCCAGTATTGATTTGATTGGTCGATGAAATTCCCCAATATAATAATTGTTCAATATGGACACATTCATTTCAGCCGTGTGACATTATTTTGAAAATACTTTTCCAGAAATTGCAGATTCAGATCAGCTAAAAATTGTCTTATTCAATCACTTTTCTCTATTTTTTACCATTTGCTGCTATCGCTCTTCTTTTCCAGAATTTCATCTCGACAATTTCCATTTCGAGGAGGGGTGTGTCCTGTTATAGATCCATATTCTGTGAAAAAATAAGAGAACAAATCTTACAAAATAAATACAGCTTGCATCAGATTTGTATTTAACACTGCATACAATACTGCTCATCGGTGAATTTTTGAAGGAAATTTCACTGTACGACCACAATCACCTCTAGGGCAACTGACGTGAGGCACGAAGGAACATATAAATTTGAGCACCTTCAATATTACACGAGATACTAAGTCTGACATAACATGCATAAACTTTATTTCATAATGTTGAATGTTTTAAAAACTGTATGGGAGCAGCCATTTTGCTAAACCCAGGGTGAAAATTCTAGTCGCCCAGTGCATCGGAATTTTGTTCACTGGGCGACCAAAATTTCTCACTGGGTGACTTAATGGTTTCCCAGTTAACATGTTAAGAAATTCACTGCGGCTCATTGCAACTGCTGTGAAATCTTGGACCCTTTTGGCGCTTGGAAATACAAGAAATGGGTAGGGGTGTGGAGATTCTCTTTAAAATGAT
Source organism: Chiridota heheva (assembly GCA_020152595.1). Classification (NCBI taxonomy): domain Eukaryota; kingdom Metazoa; phylum Echinodermata; class Holothuroidea; order Apodida; family Chiridotidae; genus Chiridota; species Chiridota heheva. The sequence continues at coordinate 16,897 of JAIGNY010002189.1, forward strand.
TTTGAGTATTACATATGTTTGTCATCATGTTAAGATCAATTCCTTCTCTTAAACAGGAGCTATACATTTTGGGTAAAATCCAAAACTTTTAGACAAATGAAAGTATATGACAGGCTTTGTGTGGGCTGACACCCTGAATAACAACTTATAACTTCACATGATAAAAATCTGTAGCAATGCATTTTTAGTCCAAAATCCTCAAAGCCTACAAGGTTGAACAAAAACACCACTTAAATCAATGCTGTTAAATACCATCCTATTTGTAAATTATTACTTCAAGCCAGACACATTGACCACAGGGGAATACTTTTGTCCTTGTGGTGACTGTGAAAGTCAGTCCAGCTGCAGTGAAATTTGTTTTCTATCAGCGTGAGATTATGACCATGGAAAGTGAGGTGAAGTGTGTGGAAATCCCTGGTGTAATTGGTAATTGCTTGTGATGGATTATGGTTTCTGTTGTGAGCAATATACTGTAGACCCCAAAGATTTGACATTTTGTCAGGGCTTAGGACACAAACTGCATTGTAAGATTTAGACTTAATCTGCTGTGCCATAGTTCTTGAAGTGGCGCAGAAAATTCTGACCAAACATTTTTTTTTGAACC
>JAIGNY010002189.1:22500-40000 GCA_020152595.1 Chiridota heheva
ATATATATATATATATATATATATATATATATATATACAGCAGAATTAATAGCAACAGGATGCATTTAATCTAAGGAAAAGTGCTCAATATAAAACAAAGCATAATAATAACAAATTAGGTCCAACTAAGCTTCTGCTACCTAATTTGCACACAACAAATTTTGTTTTCTAAGACTAGAGCACAGTGGTAGTACCTCTCACTGGGTGTATGTGATCGACTTTATAAGACGAGGATTATAAGATGCAGCTTACAATAGCTATGGAGGTCAATAAGGCGTGCCTTAGTATCAGTTTATCTTTGTTTCTGTTTTTTCAATCGTGGCCCTCAGGACGCAGCAGGTCTAGTATTGTAAACTCCATGCTCAAAACTGGCATCTTTTAATTGAGGACTATATTTTAAACTTTATTAAATGAAGAGAATATTGACTTCAAATCAAGTGCTATCTATTGAAGGTTGTATTTTAATGGTTGCAGATCATCGTCTTTATCTATTGTATCTATTTATTTTATAATGTATAAATTAAAACCTACATAACTTTGTTCTCTTTCTTTAAGTCTAGCTTTTCGTTTTTGAGGGTGCTTAACCCCCTTCCCCCAAAAAAAAAAAAAAAAAAAAAAACAAACAAAAAACACTGAATTCCGTTTTCAGATTAGGGAGGACTTCAATGAAAATATGAAATTATTAACATGAAATTGAAGGAAAATGCATTAAATTGTTGCAACTTTTTTTCAATTTTTGCAACATTTCCCTCAGAATTTCTTGAATTGACAGCTTGTTTTACTGGAAAGTGAAGAAATTATCTGGAAATTCAAGAAAATATTCTGGTAATCGGAGAAGATTTTCCCAAAGAACTTCAAACTCTCTAATTTCACAAAAATGAAAAAATTTCCTCAAAAATGAAGAAGATTTCCTGAAAATTGATGAAGATTTCCTTAAAATTTATGAACATTTCGCACAGGCAGAAGCTGAATGTTTTTTTTTTGTTAAGGGGAGAGGGGCTATGATGTTTTTTGGGGCAAAGCCCTGTCCCCCACCACCCCCCTCACCTAAGACATGCCACTGCTTTCTTTATTACTATTGACACAATCAAATTAAATGTCACAACATCCCTTATTTAAAGGGTGTTCTTGTTAGAATTTGGTAGAGTGTCTGTCAGATCTACAAGTGGACATTAATTCAGGTCTCTTATTAAGCGAAGATTCACAGGGTTTGTATAATAAGTAACAAATTTCAATTAAACATAAATTCCAAAGTTTAGTTGCATTACTATAAGGTGTAGCACATTTTAAAACTTTCCATTTCATATCAAATTCCTTGTTGTTATTATTGAATGGCCAGATCTAGTTTTAAAATCTGTTGCACAAAAAGTCCGACATAGGTCTGTTTAGCTGCTATTCTTTGTTGCGATGATTGCTTAGTAGACTAAGCCTATATATATATATATATATATATATATATATATATATATATATATATTATATTATATATATATATATATATATATATATATTTTATATATATATATATATACATATATTTTTATATATATATATATATTTATATACATATATGTATTATATATATATATATATATATATATATATATATATATATATATATATATATATATATATATATATATATATATATATATATATAATATATATATATATATATATATATATATATACTATTCTTTGTTGCGATGATTGTTTGGTAGACTAAGCCTATGTATATATATATATATATTATATATATATATATATATATATATATATATATATATATATATATATATATATATATATATATATATATATATATATATATATATATATACATACATATATATATATATATATATATATATATATATATATATATATATATATATATATAAATATATATATATATATATATACATATATATATATATATATATATACATGTGAGCTGACAAATAGTACAAATTTAGCATCATAAAATTGAGTGAAATTATAATCCAGCTGAGGTGCGAATGAGCCCAAATATTTGTTGAAATCAATAAAGCTCACTGCTCATAAAAGCTAACAATGGGCTCATATGATGCATGGCAACCTTGATAAACTAATATGGTAAGCTCAAATATTTATAAGGGATGTGTTCCAAACACTTCTAAAATATCATTTTACTTATTGAACCCTCTCTCTCATAATGTATTGATAATGATTATTTTTTTGTACCTTTTAGAAAAACAAATCACAAAATAAACCATTCGAAAATATCAGCACCGGAGCATAAAATCCAAAACCAAAGCCTGTTTAAAGCTAACTGCGAGCTAATCTAACTAGGTATAATTCGATATCATATAGCGGTGAGCTCATGCAAGCTTAAGCTAACTGCAAGCTTACACAAGCTAGCTGCAAGCTCACTCAAGCTAACATGAGCTCACTCAGGCTAACATCATACTCATACAAGCTAACAGCAATTAGCTAACAGCGAGCTCATACAAGTTAAGAAAGAGCTCATACAAGGTAACATCGAGCTCATTCCAGCCGACATCAAGCTACCAGCTTACATCTAGCTCATACAAGCTAACAGCGAGCTCATACCAGCTAATAACTTGCTCATACAAACTTACATCAAGCTCATACAAGCTACGTCGAGCTCATACAAGCTAACATCTAGCTCATACGAGCTTGCAACATGCTCATACAAGCTGGCATCAAGCTCATACAAGCTAACATCAAGCTCATAATAACATCAAACTTATACCAGCCAAAAAAGAGCGCATACAAGCTAACAGTGAGCTCATACAAGCTAATAGGAAGCTCATACAAGTTAACATCAAGCTCAAACCAGCTAACAGAGACTTCATACAAGCTAACGGCGAGTTCATACCAGGTAACATCGAGCTCATACAAGCTTACATCAAGCTCATACCAGCTAATAACTAGCTCATACAAGCTAACATCGAGCTCATACCAGCTAACATCGAGCTCATACCAGCTTACATCGAGCTCAAACAAGGTAACATCGAGATCATACAAGCTAACAGTGAGCACATACAAGCTAATAGTGAGCTCATACAAGCTAACATCAAGCTCAAACCAGCTAAGAGCCTGAGAGAGCTCATACAAGCTAACAGAGAGCTTCCACAAGCTAACAGAGAGTTCATACCAGCTAATATTGACTTCATACAAGCTAACTGGAAACTCATAAAAGCTAACATTGAGCTCAAAAAATAATATCGAGCTTATATAAGCTAACGGCAAGTTCATACAAGCTAATGACGAGCTCATGGCAAACTTAATGAGCTAATGGTGGGCTCAAATATTTATAAAAGATTTGTTCCAAAAACCTCTATTTATTTCCCCCTCTATTTCATTTTACTTACTGAACTCCCATGCTTAAATTAGAATGCACTCTCTCTCCTCACCCATGTTTTCTTTCTGTATATTTCCTGTTGCCATCTTGTACCTATATTAATTCTGACAAACAAACCGCAAGATAAACCATTCTAAAATATCAGCATAGATTCAAAACCAAAGCAAAGTGGTTTCAGGGGTCGCATTACCGCATTATTATTCAAAATCATTAACTGTGCATCTTGAAGTACGTGACGATAAGTTTTATTGTTGTAAACTTTTTATTGTTTGTTGTGAAAACAAACAAGACTTAAGGGAAAAATCCCAAACCTTTATGGATTAATAAAGAGATATGCGCTTGAGATCATTTTGTTTGCATGCATGGGAATAACTTTTGTGAAATAGACTGTCAAATATCATGGGTGAAAATCCAGTCTGAAGTGTGTGGGTCCAACATAATTTCCAGTAGTAATTGTGTAATATGCATGGGCAAGTGGTAAAGATGTTTAATTTATGCAGGGACATAGTCAGTGGGGGTGGGCAGTGAGGTAGGGGGATAAGGTATAATTGGCCCCCAGAAACCATAACCTGTGCCTAAAGTCTCTCTACCCTCATACACACACACAATGGATACAGTTACAATGACGTGGTCGTCACCTGCGTAATCGGTTATGATAGTAACAATGCCCTCACATGTTCGACGTACGGACAAACATAGCATCGACAACCAAGTCAATGTCCACAGCCATTAATAAACAGTTGTGGTGCACTGGTTGCATGGAGACCCACCAGGAATTGAGCTAACTTTCAACATTTCATGATATCACCACGAGATCCCAACTGGAACTATACGATAAGCTCATAGCACAAAAACAAGTCCTTCTCTTATACAAAAACTCAGCTAAGCTTGCTTTTAGCTCACCACAAGCTTGCTGCAAGCTCATGTTTAGAATCGGTTTAAGCTTGCAAAACTAAACCGGATCGTTCTAAGCTGTAACGAGGACCTCACTGGTAGCAAGTAGAAATTAACAGCAAGCTTGATTAAGCTAACAGTTAACATAAACTTGCTCAAATTTTGAAAGGGTTTGAGACATTTTCAAGCTTATTGCAATATATAAGCTTAGTGTGAGCTACTAAAGTTATTTACGAGTGTAATCAAGTAATAGCATAGCAAGGTTTAACGTGCCGAATGCATCCAGTGCTGAACATTATATCAAGATGGCCACGGCCTTTGATATACTAGTTGTGAACAGCTCATAAAATGTACCAAAAGCAAGCTCGGCATGCTCAACATATTTTAAAGGAGACATAAAGTCTGCCTTATTTCATATAATAGAATTGAAAATAACAAATTTACTGATCAAGTTTCAAACACAGAAGAAATCTAACACATTTTGTTGTTGTAAGTATTAAAAACTTTAATACTATACTTAATAGTACCATGGGAGCCACCATTTTGATTTCAAAACATGAAGAATATGATGTCATCAGCCCGGCAGGATGCTGGAATGCTTTGTATTTCTTTATAATCTATCCCAAGTTTCTAGCTCATGAAAAATTGTTTTTCTTTTGTAAGGGTCAAGGAAATTTTTGTGTACACATGAAATTATCAAAACATGCTGTTAAAACTTGTTTTTGGAATAAAAACTTTAATCACATTTATAAAGAAATACATTATAATCCTTATGACCCTATTGGGAAAATTATGTCATCATGCACAATATTTTGATACAGATTTGATCAAAATGGCAGCCCCCATGAGTCGATTTCAAACATAAACTAACTTGAGATGGGAATAAGATTTTGACTTGCTGTTTTTGGTAGCTGGTTAAGATTTGTATCCTCTATCATATGAAATAATGATTGCATCAGGCTTTGTCTTTTTTAAAGATGGATAACTTGAGAAAGGAATAAGATTTTGACTTGCTGTTTTTGGCACTTGGTTAGGATTTGTATCCTCTATCATATGAAATAATGATTGTATCAGACTTTATGCCTCCTTTAAGGAGCTTGGCATTGGAACCTTCCCTTATATATGATCTGCTCACTGTGAGCACTTTTACAGAAATATACACTTGTAGCACGCTCTCGCATGCTCACAAACAATCTGCAAGCTAACAAACATTTTTTGCTGGCTTGCGCAAGCTATTGTTAGTTTATGTTAGTTTAAGCGTGTTATGTATAAAGGGCATGCAATTAAAATTCTAAGAGCTCGCAGAATTAAAAAGAGCTCAATTTAGGATGAGCTTTCTGCAAGCTGGTATAGACTCACCATCAGCTAGTGAAAGTTACTATGAGCTCACGTCAAGCTCATTGAAGAAACTGATAACCTTGACAAATTAGCAATGAGATTAGAATTATCAGGAGTTGCAACTATGAGCTGGTCTGAGGTTCTATTCTTACTTTGGTGGGCATGAAAGAATCACACCCTTACATCAACGGCGATGTTCTGATTTTCCACATGTTGCAAAATCGAACATTTCAAGGCCACCGAAAATTCATGGATCACTGCCCCACATTCTAAACATACAGTGTACAATTATTCATGCACAGTACGTACATACGTACAGAGTTTATTTCAAAATGGTTTAAGCATGGCACAGCGTGTACAAGTAGCAATGTCATAGATGTTGGGACACATTAATGGCATGGGGAAAAAGCAAGCTAATTAAGCAATATCTCAAAGAGAACTTTTACACAGTTATTAGCTACAGTAGTTATTAGCTAGGATATCAAATTTGTAAGGCACTCTCTACAAAGAATTGGAGAAATAATGCATAAATTAAACAGAACATTATATCAATTACTATATGTAAAGTAAATAAGTTTATTAGCAGAGACAGATAATTTAAGGGATTAGTTCAGTGGTCAAGCATATCTATCTTACATGAAAGAGGACTTCGAAAGAAACAAAATGATAAAGAAAGCATTCAAAAATCTCATTCCCTTAAGTATATATCTAGTTTTGAATTTTGGTATTATTTGTGTGGAAAGAAAAGAATAAAATCAGACTAGCTGTGATGTCATAGCCTCAGATTATGCAAAGTCTTTATGTATTTTATCATATTTTGTCCTGTAATTTTGTGGCTTAAAAACTGTGGGATATGTCAAAAAAGTAGTAAAACTGAATCTAGGAAGGCCACCTGAAGAAAGTTGGAGGAAAAATAATTTAAATAGTGTAAAAAAATTACATAAACTTTCTTTAAAATATATTAACAATTGTTAAGAATGTGAGGATAAAATGCCAACTCTCCACAGTAGACTTACTACACCAGTCATTTCGACAAAGATAAGACAGAACTTTAAACTTAAATATCTCCATAATGGAATAAGATTTTTGAATGCTTTCTTTACCATTTTGTTTCTTTTGAAGCCCTTTTTCATATAAGATGGACATTCTTGACCACTGAACTAATCCTTTAATATGTCTTTAACAGAATAATAAGATTTTTGAATGCTTTCTTCACCATTTTGTTTCTTTTAAAGTCTTCTTTCATATAAGATGGACATGCTTGACCCCTGAACTAATCCTTTAATATCTACTTAACAGAATACAATTTTTGAATGCTTTCTTCACTATTTTGTTTCTTCTGAAGTCCTCTTTCATATAAGATGGACATGCTTGACCACTGAACTAATCATTTAATAACTCCTTAACGGAATAAGATTTTGCAAGACTTTCGTCACCATTTTGTTTCTTTTGAAGTCATCTTTCATATAAGATGGACATGCTTGACCCCTGAAGTAATCCTTTAATATCTACTTAACAAAGTAAGATTTTGCAATGCTTTCTTCACTAATTTGTTTCTTTTGATGTCCTCTTTCATATACAGTAAGATGGGCATGCTTGACCACTGAACTAATCATTTAATAACTCCTTAACGGAATAAGATTTTGCAAGACTTTCATCACCATTTTGTTTCTTTTGAAGTCATCTTTCATATAAGATAGACATGCTTGACCACTGAACTAATCCTTTAATATCTCCATAACATAATAAGATTTTTGAATGCTTTCTTTACCATTTTGTTTCTTTTGAAGTCCTCTTTCATATAAGATGGACATGCTTGACCATTAAACTAATCCTTTAATATCTCCTTAACAGAGTAAGATTTTGCAATGCTTTCTTCACTAATTTGTTTCTTTTGATGTCCTCTTTCATATAAGATTGACATGCTTCGCCACTGAACTAATCTTTTAAATGATTCTAAACAACTATTAAGTTCACAAGGCTGAAAACCAATAGATATCTTTAAAATAAAGCAAAGTAGAACATTCTTCTTCATATAATATCTTTGCCAAGGGGGCTTAGCTGAAGACAATGATATCATTGGTTAGTACATAAGTACATTGTGTCACCATTAAGAATCTGAATGACAAATGCATGCTTAAATCTTTGAGATTGATCGATCTTTACGAAATCATAAAAAAGATATCCATCTTCGTTTGTTTGTTGAGGGCTTAATGGCACCACGATAGCGAGGGTAGAATTGTGCCTGAGAAGTTAGATCATTCTAGAGGTATAGGAAGATACAGGGGAGATTGAAAGAAACACGGGACTAAAAGCCAGAAAGCTGGGATCGAGAGAGGAAGTGCATGGGTGAAAAAGAAAAAGAAAAAGTAGAGAGAGGGGGGTGGGAGAGGAGGACTAAATATGGTTGTAAGGGAAGTATGATAAAGGAAAGAGATAATTTTATTCAAAGGGTTTTTCTGGAAGAGCTCGGCTACTGAGTTGTGGTGATGAAGTATCTTGGTAGAAATATATCCAAGCTGGCAATTGAACCTTTTTGAGCATTGCAAAACACAATCAGAATTGTTTGAAACTAGTTGAGCTGATGCTAACGGTGTGCTAACAACCAACATTGATTGATGCTAACAGTGTGCTAACAGCTAACATTGATTAATGCTAACAGTGTGCTAACAGCCAGCATTGATTGAGGCTAACAGCCAACATTAGTTGATAACATCAACCTCCAAAGGGCATAAAATGCTTATTGAATATTGACTACAATATATATTGAATTGAAATACATTTTTAGGTCTATCTTTCTAAGGTAAAAATATTGATAGAGAAACATATGTCCGGACCCCCCTCCCCCTCCCATGGCAATGCCACTGGGTAGGGCAGCTGACATTGATTCATTTGACAGCTTTCAATACTACCTCAACGGGGGGGTGGGGTAATCTGGACCCCCCCTCCCCATGGCTACGCCTCTGGGTAGGGCAGCTGACATTGATTCATTTGACTGCTTTCAATACTACCTCAACACATGTTGCATACTACTGCAAGAATCAATCGATGACGCCACTAATTGTATCGTGGTGCCGTATTGTTGATAAACTAGAGTATACTGACAACATCAAGGAGAACATAACAAGATTACGGGCTAAGAAGGGTTAGTCACCCCATAAAAAGGCCAAACTAACACCACCACCACAAAAAAATTAAATCAAAGACACCCAGAGTTAGTAAAGAACTTGTCAATGTTGACTTGAAATTGTGAACAGAATTGGAACTAACTACCCACTCAGGCCAACCATTCCACTCATAAACTCTTTGTGAAAAGCTAAAACGCTGAATATTTATTCGTAAGAACTATTTGGTCAACTTCAAACTATTACCACGTGTCATGAGGATTAGCTGAAACATGCAAGAAATAACAGGAAGTCAAAGCATCACTACCAGATAGGAATTTAAAAACCTGAATCATATCGCCACGTACTCTTCTCAACTCAAGTGTGATCAAACCAAGAATTCCCAACCTAGCTTCTTAAGAGAGTTCTTACTTTGGAAATTACTTCGGGAATAAATCTAGTGGCTCTTTGCTGAACCTGCTCCAAAATTAACTTCCTTCTCATAAAAGGGACTCCAAGCCTGAATAGCATACTCAAGGTGAGGCCTGACAATGACAACGATCTGTTGAGTTTATATTCTTTATTTCTGTAAAGTCTGACATGTCTAAGATCTTACTGGACTATCTTTCACCACACTGCTTTTAATCTATTTCTATTCTAATTCTGATAACTGCACTGCTCATTAGAAATGGCTCTGCTTAAAACCAAGAACATCTCAACCTGCCCTCAAATGGAGCAGGGCCGTCGAAGAAAAAAGTTATATATTTCTTTGTTTCCCAAACCACAAAACTGTATAGTTTCACCTCTCCAAGGCTCCTTCAAGATAACAACTACTCCCACTGGTGTTACATGGTATTTTTAGTGACACACATCTGAATATAATGGCAATCCCTTGTAATATAAATGGTAACTGTAATCAATGCTGGCATTGTTTGTCTTTGCTGTTGAGGAAAGTTGAAATGAACTATGAGCATAGAACTATTTATACCTCAATGTTATGATGCAAAGTTAATCTTGTGGAATGATGTGGTTAATTTGTTGCTTCAAAATTGCAGGCCAAATCTTTAAGCAGTGCCTTTACTATTGTTAAAGTTACTGCACGCACTGCTTGAAGTTACTGCACGCACTGCTTGAAGTTACTGCACGCACTGCTTGAAGTTACTGCACGCACTGCTTGAAGTTACTGCACGCACTGCTTGAAGTTACTGCACGCACTGCTTGACGTTACTGCACGCACTGCTTGCGTTACTGCACGCACTGCTTGCGTTACTGCATGCACTGCTTGGCGTTACTGCACGCACTGCTTGAGCGTTACTGCACGCACTGCTTGACGTTACTGCACGCACTGCTTGACGTTACTGCACGCACTGCTTGACGTTACTGCACGCACTGCTTGACGCTACTGCACGCACTGCTTGACGTTACTGCACGCACTGCTTGACGTTACTGCACGCACTGCTTGACGTTACCGCACGCACTGCTTGACGTTACCGCACGCACTGCTTGAAGTTACCGCACGCACTGCTTGTAGCTACCGCACGCACTGCTTGTAGCTACTGCACGCACTGCTTGAAGCTACTGCAGCACTGCTTGAAGCTACTGCACGCACTGCTTGAAGCTACTGCACGCACTGCTTGAAGCTACTGCACGCACTGCCTGAAGTTACTGCACGCACTGCCTGAAGTTACTCCACGCACTGCTTGAAGATACTGCACGCACTGCTTGAAGATACTGCACTGCTTGAAGTTACTGCACTGCTTGAAGTTACTGCACTGCTTAAAGTTACTGCACTGCTTGAAGTTACTGCACTGTATTTATGGCTATGCTAAGACTACTGCTTGAACTAATACGGTCTCTACTCTAAGGCTGCTTGATATATGATGAACTGATATCAACTTCTAATGTACCAATGAGTAATGAACTGAACCTAACTGTCTTTTTATACCAAAATATTACGAACTTAAATGCTATAGCTGTGGCTCATCCCTTCTGAATGATACTCATTGTGGCTCATTCCTTCTGAATGATACCCATTGTAGATCATACCTTCTAAATGATATCCATTGTGGCTCATCCCTTCTGAATGATACCCATTGTGGCTCATCCCTTTTGAATGATACCCATTATGGCTCATCCCTTCTGAATGATACCCATTATGGCTCATCCCTTTTAAATGATACCCATTGTGGCTCATCCCTTCTGAATGATACCCATTGTAGCTCATCCCTTCTGAATGATACCCATTGTGGCTCATCCCTTCTGAATGATACCCATTGTGGCTCATCCCTTCTGAGTGATACCCATTGTGGCTCATCCCTTCTGAATGATACCCATTGTGGCTCATCCCTTCCGAGTGATACCCATTGTGGCTCATCCCCTCTGAGTGATACCCATTGTGGCTCATCCCTTCTGAGTGATACCCATTGTGGCTCATCCCTTCTGAATGATACCCATTGTGGCTCATCCCTCCTGAATGATACCCATTGTGGCTCATCCCTTCTGAATGATACCCATTGTGGCTCATCCCTTCCGAGTGATACCCATTGTGGCTCATCCCTTCTGAGTGATACCCATTGTGGCTCATCCCTTCTGAATGAAACCCATTGTGGCTCATCCCTTCTGAATGATACCCATTGTGGCTCATCCCTTCTGAATGATACCCATTGTGGCTCATCCCTTCTGAATGATACCCATTATGGCTCATCCCTTCTGAATGATACCCATTGTGGCTCATCCCTTCTGAATGATACCCATTGTTGCTCATCCCTTCTGAATGATACCCATTATGGCTCATCCCTTCTGAATGATACCCATTATGGCTCATCCCTTCTGAATGATACCCATTGTGGCTCATCCTTTCTGAATGATACCCATTGTGGCTCATTCTCATTGTAATTTCTTGCAACTCAGCAGCCGAGCCACAATAAATAGATGTCTCTGTTGCTCATTAAACAAAGATCACTTAAAGATATTTGACCTGAGCAACAATGATGAAATACATTAGAAATGGCACAACTAGAGGTCAGAACTGTTCTGTGGTATACACCATGAGGTTTGTCCCTAGGCAGGATTTGGGGAGCAAGGGGGAACTTCCCCCCCCCCCCACAATTTTTTCCAAATCTTTTGTATCAGGATTTTTTGCATCTTAGGAGTGATTTTGTCCCCCGCCCCACACTTTTGACTTTACACCCCCATGTTCAGTAGACAAAATCCCACCTACTGTATGGGGGTATGTCACTTCTTTGAAAATTACAAATGATCTATTTCTTGCAAATTCTTAAAATAAAAAATACATGTTCCTTTAATTGACCGCTTGCACTTAATTATTTTCACCCTCAACATCACATTATCTTAAGTTCAACCTTGCCAAAACCAGTCGTGACTATTTGTCAAGTTTCGGGCAATCAGAAAAATTATTTTTGGCGAGAGTTCAAATAAACTTCTATTTAACGTGCACCAAGCACAATGAGTATGTATACGTAATTACAAATATTCTTGTTTCTGTTATGATAAAAAAATAGTGCTTAAACAAAATTTCAAATAAAGACAAAATCAAATACTTTCAACTTTTTTTTTTTAAATGATGATTACCACAACGTCCAAAAAGCTCTAAAATTTGGGAATTTCCCCTTAGTGTGTAGAGCCTGGATGATCTAGTTTGATAATTGAGCCAGGCCCGCCAGGGACACAAACAAGGTCAGAGATACTACCACTTATAACTGTACATCAGTTTGTTTGTTTGATGAGAGTTTAAGGGCACCACAACAGCAAGGGTCAAATTGTGCCTGAGAGGTTAGATCTCTCCAGAGGTAGGAAGGAGAGTAAACAGGGGGAAATTGAGAAAAACACGAGAAGTAAAAGCCAGAAAGCTGGGATGAAAGGAGGAGGTGTATGGGTGAAAAATTAATGTAGAGAGAGAGAGAGGGGGTGGGGAAGGAGGATTAATATGGTTGTAGAGGGAAGCTTGATGAAGGAAGGAGATAATTTTATCCGGAGGTTTTTTTGGAAGAGCTTGGCTACTGAGTTGTGGGCAGCGAGGGAAGCTCTGGGAAGGTTGTACAGGGGGCAAGCAAGGAGAGTGTGATAGACTGTGAGGGTGCAATGGCAATTGTTGCAGAGGTGTGGGAGAGGGGAGCCAGTGCGGAAGTGGGAGTGAGTGAGTAGGTGTGACCTTGTGAGAAACACAACTGGATTGTGTGGTCCCTCCTCTTGCAATGTTTCCGGATAACGGTAGGCTGTAGGTCTAAAATAAAACAATAACCAAACATATTTTGGTACAAAACTGTCAGGATTTTTGACCCGAAGTAAAAGATTGCGTAACATTGAAGATAATGCTTCAAAAGTGATGCTTTGGGTCTAGAATAGAAGATTCTTGTTCCAAATTTGACAATAAATTAAATCCAGTACAGACAGAAGAGGCCATTATAATCCAAAAGTCTTTATGACAATCCACTAGTTGGGAAAAGTTATTTGGATATGTCATTTATCCCGCTCCGCCTTTGAATACCCCAGTGATCACCCTCATGAATACCCCAGTGATCACCATCATGAATACCCCAGTGTTCACCCTCATGAATACCCCAGTGTTCACCTACATGAATACCCCAGCATTCACCCTCATAAATACCCCAGTGTTCACCCTCATGGATACCCCAGTGTTCACCCTTATTAATACCCCAGTGTTCACCCTCATAAATACCCCAGTGTTCACCCTCATGAACACCCCAGTGCTCACCCTCATGAATACCCCAGCATTCACCCACATGAATACCCCAGTGTTTACCCTCATGAATACCCCAGTGTTCACCCTCATGAATACCCCAGTGTTTACCCTCATGAATACCCCAGTGCTCACCCTCATAAATACCCCAGTGTTCACCCTCATGAATACCCCAGTGTTCACCCTCATGAATACCCCAGTGCTCACCCTCATAAATACCCCAGTGCTCACCCTCATGAATACCCCAGTGTTCACCCTTATTAATACCCCAGTGCTCACCCTCACGAATACCCCAGTGTTCACCCACATGAATACCCCAGTGTTCACCCACATGAATACCCCAGTGTTCACCCTCATGCATACCCCAGTGTTCACCCTCATGAATACCCCAGTGTTCACCCTCATGAATACCCCAGTGCTCACCCTCATGCATACCCCAATGTTCACCCTCATGAATACCCTAGTGTTCACCCTCATGAATACCCCAGTGTTCACCCTCATGAATACCCCAGTGTTCACCCTCATGAATACCCCAGTGTTCACCCACATGAATACCCCAGTGTTCACCCTCATGAATACCCTAGTGTTCACCCTCATGAATACCCCAGTGTTCACCCACATGAATACCCCAGTGTTCACCCTTATGAATACCCCAGTGTTCACCCTTATTAATACCCTAGTGTTCACCCTCATGAATACCCCAGTGTTCACCCTCATGAATACCCCAGTGTTCACCCTCATGAATACCCCAGTGTTCACCCTCATGAATACCCTAGTGTTCACCCTCATGAATACCCCAGTGTTCACCCACATGAATACCCCAGTGTTCACCCTCATGAATACCCCAGTGTTCACCCTCATGAATACCCCAGTGCTCCGCTCATGAATACCCCAGTGTTCACCCTCATGAATACCCCAGTGTTCACCCTCATGAATACCCCAGTGTTCACCCACATGAATACCCCAGTGTTCACCCTTATTAATACCCCAGTGCTCACCCTCATGAATACCCCAGTGTTCACCCTCATGAATACCCCAGTGTTCACCCTCATGCATACCCCAGTGTTCACCCTCATGAATACCCCAGTGTTCACCCTCATGAATACCCCAGTGCTCACCCTCATGCATACCCCAGTGTTCACCCTCATGAATACCCCAGTGTTCACCCTCATGATTACCCCAGTGTTCACCCTCATGAATACAAAAAAAATCTTCAAGATTTTGGAGGTTGAGTCTTGCCGTTTCGTTTTGTTTGTTTAGTGGAATGCACATGTGATGTGCTGGCTAGCTCCCCTGCACAAAGACTAGCTACTCCCCCTGCTCCTTTGAATACTTCATGTACCCTCTCCCCCTCACCAAAAATAATTATATCAAAAAAACTCCCACAGAGTTTGGAGTATTCATGCAGTTTACTAGGTTGTTAATTTATCTTTGTTTAATTTGGTTGACTCGTATGTCAGTATGTGTGGTGCTATTGTGTCATTGCATGTCTACCCTTACAAAAATATTAGCTTGCAGCACGCTTGCGACATGCTAACAATTTTTAGCTTGCGCAAGTGTACTGTAAGCTTGCAGCAAGCATGCTGCAAGCTAGTATTTATAATGAATTAGCTTGAGCAAGCTAGCAAAAACTATCTGCAAGCTAGCAAAAATGGTTTGCAAGCTTCTTGCAAGGTAACAAATATTTTAGGCTCGCTTGAGCATGCTAATGTTAGCTTGCGCAAGCTAGTATTTGTTCCAAATACTACCTTGCAGCACGCTTGCAGCACGCTTGCAGCACGCTTGCAGCACGCTTGCAGCACGCTTGCAGCACGCTTGCAGCACGCTTGCAGCACGCTTGCAGCACGCTTGCAGCACGCTTGCAGCACGCTTGCAGCACGCTTGTGCAAGCTTGCAGCATGTTTGCGCAAGCTAAAAATTGTAAGCTTGTCGCAAGCGTTCTCCAAGCTAAATTTTCTGTAAGGGTAGCTTGATCCCCCCGCAAAACCAGAAAACCAAAGCTTTTGTGGTTCCCATGCCTCCCCTTTTTTCTCTTTTCAGGGCGGTGTAATGTGTTTTCATAGCAGTATGTATGCATGTATATGTGATTATTTAGACAAATGAGTTAATGGTGGTCTAGGTCAAACGCTTTTGTGTTTTTATCTGTAATATTATTACAGGGTTGGCAGTTGTAATAGGTTAGTGTGGGAAATTTACAACTTTGATGTGGTCTTATGGTTGCTGGCCAGATGTTATTCCTGCCAATGTTTACATTTAAATATCAAATTTTGGAATTTTTCTTTATATTTGTGGGGAGAGGGCAGTGTTGCCCTAAGGCAGGCAAGGAGGGTTTTGGTCTTTAAAAATGTGTTGGATTTATGTGAATGGAGCTCAGCGCCTGTATATGGCTGCTAGTATAGGGGGATAGTGACTTCCTAGGGAGTGAGAACGTTTTCAGGAATGTTAATGCCCAATGACCAGGGAGTTATAGTGTGATGTCGGGAGATCAATTTTCAACCCAAAATACTGAATATTTCAAGAGTTTGCTGTGCATTTAGAACTGATTTTGTTTGGAACCGAACCATGATTTGATGTTATTTTGAGGTCAATTTAGCCCTAAAATGTAGAATATTCGTGGACCTTTAGGCCTTTCCCTTTGGATCCCAATCGGAGCTTTGCCCCTGGACTCAGAGGCCATTAAGCGGGCCCCTGGACCCCATGCCATTATGCTCGCACTACATATTCAGATTGTCAACCACGCCGCAATAACTTTTGCCCCCTCCAACTTTAAAAACCTTCCGACGCCAGTGAACCAAATTATGTCCTTTTTTTCATGTAGTGACGAATGTCATTTGCTTAGTGACGCCGCATAGTGACAAATGTAAGTAAAAGTTGAAGGTTTGATCAAATAGATATTAATTAATGAACGTATTAAATAGTTGTATACATCTTTAGAAAGAGAAAACGTGAATCTTTTGACAACTGTAAAGATATTTTAGGTTAAATCCTATTTTCTGCAGCTGTTTCGACATGCGTCACTATGTGGAAATACAAAATCCAGTTTTTCGGACCAATTTTCTTTTCACAATAAAATTGACATTCATCAGTATTCTGTGCGAGGGACGAAATGAAGCTTTAGCGGGTCCCAGGACCCTACGCCACATTGGTTGCACTTCCGCGTTCGAATTGGGGCTAAAACGGCTATCAACACCAAAGTTGCTCATTCAGGCAAAAAATCTACTGTGCAAATATGGAGATAGAAAAGAGAAGGAGTAACATCTTTGCCTTTTGGAAAAAATATTGGTTCTGTTTATGCATGGCTTGGGCCAATAAACTAATGATCCATGGAATGTGGGTATTACATACTGATTGCACTGGTGATACATTAGTTCAAATTGTTTTCACGCCTTCATATTTTTAACCTTGGACTATGGTGTTTTGACTTCAAGTTGGTGATATCAATATCTTTATGTTTAAACAAGTTAAGTTTCCAATATCTGTTTGTGGCAATTTTTTACATATATGGGTGAATTGATTGAAGGCTATTTGTACTTGTGTTTGAGAGTTGAAAGGGAAAGGAAATACTTATACAATGTTGTTGGGCAAAAGTGTAATTGGATCTTGGATCTTTGTTAAAACATTTTGGGTATAAATTTTGGTACTTTCTTTGTTTAAATGGGATTTTATGTGATAAATTATTAGATGTGTATTAAATGTGATTCATGCATTGTTTTTAATGACATGGAAAGTGATCTTTAGCTAAGAGCAATAATAAGAGCCAAAAGAATATCTAAAACACACATTGGATTTGCCTGAGTCATGGTGGAAAATGGGGTGGGGGGGAAAATGTTATAGAATGGCACCTGAGTGTTATTTTAATCTTTGAGGGAAAGATGCAGTATAATTCTATGTAGCTCCTATTTACAATGTTGGGGTCATGCATACTTGTCTGTATCTCAATTTATATAAAATAAAAGTTTATTTGTTTCTTACAAAAAATAACAAAAACAATTAAAACACTTCAGATACGATAGCTTTACAATTTACCTAAACCGTTACAGGTGTATAAAAGAGCTTATGTGTCCTTTTTCTCTTAGT